>JASANF010017537.1:0-19913 GCA_030248245.1 Trissonchulus sp. WLG1_4
TTTTTTATTTGTCAAAATTCTTAGTTTGAGGCTAGCTACTAAATTGGCTTACTAAACAGTAAGTCAACGTGGTAGCTAGTCTTATCTTGTACATTTTGAACTGAATAAAATATTATTTGTGTATATTTTGATCTAGTTTCATAAAATTATGGTTACTTTTAGACTAGTTTACTATTCGCTTCGAAAAAAGAATTCTCTAATTTCTAATGTAAGAAATCGTCGAAATCGTTACTACCACCTTAAGACCTTGTCTAACGATGGCTAAAATTTGCCTATGTGGTAATGTAATAATATATTGATCGACTAATTCTCACGTAAACGAGCCAGCCATACGGATCGGCTCTATATAGATGTCAGTATGAATCAACCCTTAGGCTATCAATATAAACCAATCAAAATCATCTACCACGAGCATTTCCTCTGAAGGCCCCGCCGCCACCTCCCTCGTGCATCCCTGGCCCGCGTTGTTGGCTGCGTGAGAATCGCATTCCTCACTGCTCATGACCCCCGGGAATGGCGTTGCCGGAGGAGGGGCCGCCGGTGGACATTGGAGATATTGCTGAAGCCCAGCCCCCCGCCGCTCACGTCCAGAGGGGGCGCCTAGCGAAAACTTTTTTTCAGGGGAAATTCTTGCCGGTGCCCGTCTGCAAAAAAAAGATTAATGTTGAATTGCTAAAACTCAAGGTTGTTTTTGTATCATTTTTACCGCTCATAAAATACCCGAAACCCAATAGCATATCACGTCGACAGCGACACAAAGATACTTAAAAGCCAAGACAAACTCTTAATAAACCAAATAAATTAAAATATATGATTACATTAAACATGAAACAACTTAATAAATGCTAAAATGTGTATAATATAATATAGTTGTGGTCGGTGAAGCTTAGACATATTTCAAAACTGGATTTATCGGATTAGATTTAACTTTATTTCATCAATAACTCAGCGCAGTTAAACGTAATTTTCTGAAACTTGGCAAACACCGAGTTACTGTATGTGAGCCATGCATACATGATATTTTTTGCGATTTTTTCACTTTTTGTTAATTAATTTTTGAAGCATATTACACCAATCTGCAGTGGCGTAGCTACAAAAACCTTCGATGGGGGGGAAATGACTTCTTTTTTAAAACGTGTTAAAAATGCATTTAACTGCTATTTTAACGCTAAAAACGACACATTAGCAATTTTCGGCCAATTTATAGTTTCTGTATAATAAAATTCGCCACAGTCGACCATTTGGAACTTTGAATGGTGATCTGCTAACGGCACGTGTATCCGCGTCTCGTGTGTCATTTTGCAGCCCTAAAATTTCAACTTTTACTTTACTTTACTTTTCACCGCTTCGGCGCCATGTCCATGCGGCTATCCACAACAATCTCGGACCAGGGCTTTCCATCGACTTCGGTCCAACGCAACGTCGCGACAATGAGATTTCCAATTCTACCACTTCCGTCCGATCAATTGGGGTTGTCTAAGGTGTCTCTCCAACAGAGGTGGTATTGAACGCTGCCAAGTCTTGAATACTCCACACCTCGGCCGTTTCCAATGGGCAGAAGCGGACGCCAACAGCACCAGCAACGGAAAGCGTTCGTCGCTCATTCTAAGCACGTGACCGAGCCAACGTAATTTACGCGCATTGATGACTGATTTGAATGGCGTAAAGTGATGAAAGCGACGCGCAACTTCTGTGTTCTCAACACGGTCTCGGTAACTAATACCAAGGCAACGCCGCCAAGACCGGTGTTCGAATACCGTTAACAGCTTAATATTGCCCTCAGTGAGCTGCCACGTTTCACAGCCATATAAGAGCACTGACCTGACACTAGCATCGTAGACACGAGCCTTAGTGCGCATGCTGATGTCTCTTCGCTTCCAGATTCGATTGGACAGACTGTTAAATACAACCTGGGCTTTGGCTACTCGAGCACAAACGTCTGACTTAGAAGCACCCCGGCCACTTATTTCACAGCCTAGATATTTGAAATTATCGACAGATTCCACATTGGAACCGTTTAACAAAATATTTGGTGGAGCAGGACAACAACAGCTGATTATTTTGGTCTTTTGAGCGTTAATTAGCAAACCCACAGAAGCTGCAGTTGTAGACAATCGGTTGAGCATGGACTGCATGTCTGATGCTGAGGATGCCAGCAATGCAATGTCATCAGCGAAGTCAAGGTCCGTGATGCGTGTGCCTGTAGGATGTAGCATTATGCCACCAGTGGCAAGATTATCTAGACTGCTTCGAAGTACCCAATCAATGATGTAATTAAATAGCGAAGGAGATAGAATTGACCCTTGTCGCACACCTGTGGTGACGTCGAACTCGGGTGTCAGTTCGCTGTATACACGTACCTGGCACGATGTATGCTGATATAAACAGCGGATGAGGTTACATAGCTTATACGGAACACCCAGTGCGGATAGCATATCATATATTACTGGTCATACATAAAATTTCAACACATCAGAAACACTAGTTTTTGACGATAGATCAGAACAAGCCACCTGGCAAAACCATATTGCAACGATACATAAATCATCGCAAAACCCCAATTTTTGAACGCAGCCATAAAATAGTCTACGCTGGCCCATAGCACAAAAATATTATATTATAATAAAATATTATAACTCTTACACAGGAAAACCAATGTCCGAAATCTGTCCAAATAACTTCCGACGTCTTAAGCCCGGTTCATACTTGTCCTTAAAAACACAGGGAGGGGACAAGGACAATTTTTGGTCAGCTATTGTGCAACTTTGGCCACATCGTTGCGTCTAACTTTTTGCATACGAAGTTTTCTTGACCTGAACTTCTTTCGTTCCAAAAAGTGGCTCATTTGGCCATGTAGTTTTCTTGAAACTGCTTAAGGACAAATTGATAGGGACAAGAATAAGGACGAGTATGAACCGGGCTTTAGATGCTGATTTATACAAAATTGGGATCGCTGGTATTCCTGTTATGTACGCAGCTATACACAAAGGGCTTTTCTTCCCGCCAAATGGACGTGACTTTTATTCCCCGATCGACTATAACGTTTATATACGAGGTCATAGGCCCTTGGCCTTTGGGCCTATTTTTTTGATCCATGGGCTTAAATATTTTTTAAATATTTTTGTTTATTTCATGTCAAAAGTGCAGTTGTCAATGCAATGTCGACGGTTAAAAACTCGAAAAGCTCAAGCTTCTGGGGGCGGCACACCCACATTGTTAAATGCTTGCTGTAGATCCACTAAATATTTTTATTTCATGTCAAAAGTGCAGTTTTCAATGCAATTTCGATGGTTAAAACCTCAAAAGAGCTCTAACTTCTGGGGGCTGCGGCCCCCAGACCCCGCAATGTTAAGTGCCTGCTGTAGATGCACTACATTTTTTATTTCATGTAAAAAGACCAATTTTCAATGCATTGTCGATGGCTAAAACCCCAAAAAAGCTCAAACTTCTGGACGCTGCCGCCCCCAAGCCCAGACCCCCGCAATGTTAAGTGCTTGCTGCAGATCCACTATTGTAGTTTATCGATTACAAACTCAAACAAGGTCCGAGGGTTGCCGCCACCGCCAGACCCCCTTTGGTCGGCGGTGGCTGACTGTTGCTCCGCACGCCCCCCCCCCGGTCGCAGCCACCCCCCATTTGCGAAATCCTGGATACGCCACTGATTGCGACTGGCACTTTTCATCGTTGCTGCATCCCATTCCGTCAGACAAAAAGTGAGCAGCCCTTGCTCCTACCGTGTGGGATCAGGATGATGCAATGGAGGTCTGAGCCACGTGACACAACTATAGCGTTTCTAAATTGTATATAGTCGCAAGAAGAAATTTTTTGCAGTTTCAGACAAAAAACGATGAATTGTGGACACACAGGAAACTTTTTCTTTTCAACCAAAATTTGGTGAATTGGAGACTTACATATCGGTTCAGGTCCTCAGTAAATGTTTCACGTAATAAGGCCGTGTTTACATTGAGCTTTTTTTCAGCTGCTCGAGCAGCTGAAAAAAGCTGCAGCTTTTTTCGCCATTTCCGGCTTTTTTTCAGCTTCTCGAGCAGCTGCAAAAAAGCCGGAAACGGCGAAAAAAAGCTGGAGCAGCGGAAAAAAGCTGGAACTGCAGCGTTGTCATGACAACGAAGCAGCTAGTCTGTAGTGACCGCCATACTTATCCGCATTTTTTCAGCTGCTTCAGCTTTTTTCCAGCTGCTTCCAGCTGCTTCCAGCTTCCATGCCCAAACACAACATATGAAGTTGATTGATACAAATTAGCAATCACTGTAGACCAAACGTGAGTGGAATTTCGGCTTGCGATTTCTCTTCACAGCTAGATAGCTGTTGCACAATCAATAGCTCATGTCGCTTGCCATAACGTGATCGAATGCTTGCTGCTTGCTCCAAATCAAATTTTGCGATCGCTCGAAAACAACAAGGCGCATTTATTTGCCAAATTCTAGCTTTCCTTGTTGAGCCAATTTTGTAAATCGCAAGCCGAAAATTTGCGTTTACACGCACTCACACGCACTTTATTTCAGCATCATGCAGAAAATACTGCTTTATTTTTCAAAAAAATTGCACCATACTCAATAAAACACCGAATATTTTTAAGTATGTTCAAGTAAAACACAGCTGCTAGTGTTTTTCAATTTTTCAAAAACATTACATACGTGTGAATGCACTGGCTTGTGAAGCTACTTCCGTGAAAATCTATTTTTGTTGCTAAAAAAAGCCCAAAAATTTTCAAAAAATTTTTCATGCGATATGTACATCAAATTGAAGGAAATTTAAACCTGAACAACTTTTGTTCTCACAATGCATGGTTATTTTTACGCATCTTTAAAATACATAATAGCCAAACCCACATTTCAGGAGTGCCACCTTAAGGGGGCGCTCCGGGAATCAAGGATTTGGGCCGCATTTTTTTAAAACAGCCAAAATGACCTATCATTCTTGAAGGAAAGTTACCCAAAATACCATTTCTGATGTTTCGACGTGCATATCTCCAGAGCAAAAAATTTGAAAAAAATTGGACAATTTACTGATTTTATTCGACTTTTACACAAATTCAGCAAGTAAGCCAGTGCATCAACGCTTTTTGAGGTTTTGCAAACAGACGATACTTAAATTTTATTAGTCGTAATGAAAAATTAAAACAATTTTGTTGCGTTTTGTGCAAAAAAATCGCACAAGAAACCATTTTTAGAAGCAGTATACTCAAATATAGGCTGTGTGAATACAAAACCAATTTTTCGGCATTCGATTATAAAATGCTAGTAAGATATTTTTCTACAAAATTTTGCACAATTATAGCCTTAGGCTCAGCGCAGTTGGACAATTTTTTAGTTTTTTAAAATAAAGCTTAGAAATTTTTTTATATGAATTTTATTGCTCAGAGTTCGACTTCGAAAACACATAATGACATTTTTTATCTAAACCTGACATAAATGTTAAAAACCAAAATAATGTTCAACTAGAGAAACACATAAACTACATCTTGGTATATAAAGTGTGACTATACGCAAAGTATAAGCAGAGGTATCGTTTGCCTAAAATTCACTCACGTTTGGTGCTCTGGGAGTCACGTGACATGATCACGTGATTTGAAATTTTGCCTCCAGTGTTCTTTTGTGCCATAGTACATATATGTATAGTAAAGTTTGACATTTGCCAATTTTTTTGCCAATTTTCGATGTAACCCCCGATTCCCGGAGCGCCCCCTTAAGGTGGCACTCCTGAAATGTGGGTTTTGGCCATTATTTTGAAAACGCGCAAAAAACATGCGTCGTAAGAACAAAAGTTGATCAAAAGTGAATTTCCTTCAATTTGATGTACGTATCACATAAAAATTTTTTTGAACATTTTTGAGCAAATTTCGTCAAGAAAAATAGATTTTCACGGAAATGCCTGCACAAGCCAGTGCATTTA
Organism: Trissonchulus sp. WLG1_4; assembly: GCA_030248245.1. Lineage (NCBI taxonomy): Eukaryota > Metazoa > Nematoda > Enoplea > Enoplida > Ironidae > Trissonchulus > Trissonchulus sp. WLG1_4. The sequence continues at coordinate 5,914 of JASANF010017537.1, forward strand.
CACGTATGTAATGAATTTGAAAGGCTGAAAAACACTAGCAGTTGTGTTTTACTGAAACGTAATTAAAAATTTTTGGTTTTTTATTGAGTGTGGTATAATTTTTTTGTGAACTAACGCAATACTTTCTGCATGAGACAGAAATATAGTGCGTATGAATACAAACGCAAATTTTCGGCTTGCGATTTTAGAAAATTGGCTTGCTAATTTTAGAAAATTAGCCAAATTTATGTTTTTTCAAAAATCGCGATTTTAGTGTTTTTCGATATATCAATCATATTCATCAAAAATGACTTTTTGCGACCGCTCAATCACGTTGAGGCGAGCAAAATGAGCTATTGATTGTGCAACAGCTACTTACTTGCGAAGAGAAATCGCAAGCCGAAATTCCACTCACGTTTGGTCTACAGTGAATGCTTTGTATCAATTAACTTCATTTCTAGTATTCAGGCATACTTACACCAGCTTGCCATTGTGTATCTAAAATTGGCCCCAAACTGCCAAACTTTTTTGAAAAGTCACATTTCAGGAGCGCCACCTTATAAAAATATATAACTAAATACCAATAATAGTTGTCAGCATTACTCATTATTAATACACCATAGCCGATAAAAGTCATATATACACAATATAGCCGAAATGAATTTGGGGTGAGAGCCCCTCGAAAGAAAATTTTTGAAAGTTTGGTCAATTGGGGACATGCCGGAAAATTTTTTTCGGTGGTGTCACGAACCCACAGGGGGACCACCAGAAAAAAGTGAAAAGGGGGGCTGAAATCGCGCTGAAGTGGTGTCAGACATTAATTAACAGAAACTGAATGCGATAATAGGCCAAGCATATACATAGGCATGCACAAAGATCAAAAGTATTTTTGAGAACCAAAAAAATGACAACAAAAAAGGGAACAACCAATATATATTTGGAGATTTTTTTGACTTTGAAGGTAGAATTTGCCAATTGGAGACGTATCAGAAACATCTTTGTCAGCTTTTATATTTTCGTAGGGGGGGGGTTGCTACCGTCTAAGGGGGGTGCTGAAACCGAAAAGGGGGGGCTGCAGGTTGCAGCACACCCAGCCCCCCCTAAATACGCCACTGGATACGACCCCCCGAAATCTGAACCCTCAGTGAGGGACGTTTTAGCAATTTTTTTCCCAAGCCCGTGTTTTTTCCGTTCTAATCGTGTCTAAATGGTGTCAGATTATTGTTTGCAGTTTTTTAGTATCAAAACAAAGGCTCTTTGACCGGGTTCCTGCCGAAAAATTGGCCAAATTTGCCAGAAACGTCCAATTTTTGACCAAATTCAAACTTGGCCTTAATTTAGGCTTGGGCTTAGGCTTAGTATGGGGCTTAGGCTCTTAGGCTTAGGTTGAGGCTTAGGCTTAGGCTCAGGCTTAGGCAACAAAAAACGAAATTTTCAGACAATATCCTGCCAGCTTAGCCTAAAGAATCCTGCCAACTAGCCTAGACGATACCCTAAAACATCATAACGCACTCAAAAGTATCCAAAAACAAATATTATAGCTATTTTTGGCTTCGAACTTTGGCCTACGTTCACTTCCAAAAACACTGAAAATGCAATATTCAAGGGGTCATAGTTCAGAAAATCCAAATTTGTGGATAGGGGTTCTGTTACAAAAAATGCTTCCTTCAAGCTGCTCTACTCCAACCGCCCCCCCCCAACTGCACTTGATCCTGGAATTCACAACCTAACACTAACACTAAAGTGTTCCTTAAAAGTTAATAAAACACTTAAATTTGGTCTTGAAACACTGCAATTTTATATGTTTCGAGCCAAAATTTATGTTTCACTAGCTTTCCAGAAAAACTTTAGTGTTCGTGTTAGGCTGTGAATTCCAGCCTTTTATACTTAGATTAGCATTTCCAAATAATCAGTGATCACAACCTCGGCATTAAGGCGGCGCTCCGGGAATCAAGGTATTGGGCCATAACTTTTTTCAGCTAACGAATTCAGACCTGTGTCAAGAAGAAAAGTTACTCAGAATGATGTGGGCTTTCATTTGATATCAATATCAAGATATTTAGAAAATTGCCAAATTTTGTAGTTTTTACTGGCAAACTGCCAAAATGGGTGAACACTGAGCAAAAATTTATTAAAAATTCATCAATTCACATCATTAGACACAAAATAGCAGTCGAAAAATGTTTGAAACGGCAAGATTAAATTTTACGTCCAATTTTACCCGCAGTCCGGCTTTTACAAAAACTGTGTTCGATTTACTACATTTTTAACATTATCTAAAAAACTGTGTAACATTGCTTAGCTACCCAAACTGTTTTTTACTAGGGTCTTGGGTCCCCAAAATTCTGCAAAGTTTCAGCGCAATCGGGCAGTGCTACGCAAAGATGCTGGCTCAAAAAAGTTATACTGAGCAGTGCTCACGGTAATTTTCTGCATTCGATATCTTTTTGCTGCTTCAACCGATTTGCCTGAAATTTGTGCGCAGTTGAACGTTTTTTATTTTTTTAAAATAACGTTCTAGACCATGATACCACTGCTGAGAGACCGACCTCGAAAATACAAAAATTGCAATTTTAACAAATTCGCACGAAATAATCAAAAACAAAAATAATGTTCAACTAGAAGAGCGCAAGGGTTACTTTTTGATATAATAAATCATAATTTTATGACAAACATGCTATTAGTTATCGCTTGCCGAAAATTCACTCACGCGCAGGCAGTGCTCTGGCAGTCACGTGACATTATCACGTGTTTTAAAATTTTTACACAAGGGTTATTTCACACCATACTAATTACTTATTTAGTAATATTTTAGTTTTATCAGCTTTTTGCTAATTTTTGAGGCAACTCTCGATTTCCGGAGCGCCCCCTTAAGCCAGGCAAAACGGTAAACTGCTTATTTTAAAAAAATTTCTCGGTCAGATTCTGATGAGTGTCTACTGTCTCATTTCAGCAAAGGTGACGCTACTGTAATGTGGGTTTTGGCCATTATTTTAATACGTCATTATTTTAATCAAAATCGTTCAGACTGAAATTTCTTTCAACCTGAAGTTCATGTCACAAATTTTTTTGTGATTCAGTTACTTTCAATTTGATTTGAACGTTTTTCAACAAGAAAAATAGATTTTTACGGGAATAGGTTTACAAGCCAGTATTTTACACTTATGAAATGATTTCTAAAAAATAAATAACACGCAGTTCTAGTGTTTTACTTTGAAAATACTTAAAATATTCCGCTGTTTTATTGATTGTGGTGTAATTTTTAGTAAAATAACGCAGTAATTTCTGCATGATACTGACATCCATATGTATGTATAGGGCGTATGAATACAAACGCAAGTTTTCGATTTTAAAAGACAGTAGTCCAACGACAACAGTTAAAATTGGCATATACCTCGTTGTTTTTGAGCGGTCGCAAAATTTCTTTTTGACCGAATCGATAGTACTTAAAAATATTATCGACGTTTTTATGAAATGCCTATTTCAGGATATTTTATAAAAACGACAACATGCTGACAAAAATTTAAAACTCTCCGTAAAAGCCGATTACATAAATCATGAAAATTACATTTTCCATCATGCAAATTTAAAAGTTTTTTTGGAAATATGTAAATTTTAGCAGTAAGCCTCATATCTCACCTTAAAAAAATGTAGCTAATGAGTTATGTATAGCAGACGCTAGAAAGCCAGTCTACTCAAATATTATTTTGTGTCTGTACTTAGATAATTGCCACGTTTTGTTACCAATTCTAATACACGTCTGTTTTGTTGTTCCTGCCGCCGCCTTAGCGGCGGCAGGTCTTTATACTGCTTTTTGCCAAAAGCTTGGCAGAAAGCAGCTAGCATGATTTACGTGTTGAAGTTTTTGTATGAAGGGGGTTTTACTTTAAAAGTTGCTATGTATTTACATACAATGATTTTTAATGTTATTTTTAGATTATATGTATAAACTAACTTTATCCTAAAAGTAGTTTAGTTTTTTAAAATGTGATGTTTAAAAATAATAGTTTGATATACATTATATACGTTATTACAATGGGCTCCCCCCAATATCCGAATTCAAATTCATAAATTCAACTTTTTATTGTGACAGCCTGTACATACATGCCGTAATAAAAGCAGCTTTCTTTTAAAGGAGGGGTGAAATTTATACCTTTTTTGCCAAAAGCTTGACAGAAAGCAGCTAGTATGATTTACATGTTGAAAGTTTTTGTATGAAAGGGGGTTTTACTTTAAAAAAAATTGCTATGCTATTTACATAGATGATTATTATGGTTATTTTTAGATTATATATTTATAAACTAACTTTATCCTGAAGAGTCATTTACTTTCAAAATTTAATATTTAAAAATAATAGATTGATATACATTATATATGTTTTTAATATCACTAGCCCTATACTGAAAATTTAATATTCATAAAATTCAACTTTTTATTGTGACAGCCTGTCACTACATACATGCCGTATTAAAAGCAGCTTTCTTTAAAAGGGGGGCTGAAAGATTATTTGAGAAACTATATTAATTATTATTCAAAAACCTATAATTCGTTATTCCGCAGCTATTATTAATAGATTTGTGCGTAATAAACTTCAGTAATACAACCACTTTGAACCCCATAGTTAGAAAACTTTTATCCTAGACTCTGTTAGTCACCCTGAGAAAACCAATACATGGAACTAGGGTTAGGCAACCATTCAAAACCCGAAACCGCAAACCAATCCAATGTTAGGTGGCCTTCCCCCCATCCCGAAAAAGGGAAGACATCATCAGAGGTGCATTGAGGTGTAGGGGGATTCGAACCGTCTCAATGCTCACATAAGCTACAGGCCTAATGCTGTGTTGAGAATCAGTTCATATATGTAAACGTCAAGTTCTGTCTATTAGGTAATGACAGTAAGCCTGTATATACAGTAGACGCGAAAAATAAAAGCTATTTCTTTTTTCACCAACTGACGAAACTTTTCTTCCCGAACAGATAGGCATAGTCGCGGACGAGTCTAAACTTGCGTTGATGCTTTGCAAATGCAAGTTTCGATAGTTATAATAACTTTAATTATCTTAAAATTTGACACGGCAGGGTCAAATTTTGTGTAAGTAATATGTTTTTGATAGCAAAAAAAATGCTAGAAAAGTTTGCATGAAACTGCTGCTTGTTGCTTTGAAATTTTATGTTCACTGGGCAGCTAACTGGCTTAGAATGCTCTGTGATAACCCAACAAAGCCTACCAATATCGTGAACCAAGTGCCATTGTAAGCCAGACATTACACGAAAGGAACATAAAAGAGGTCAACAAAGCGAGCGTGATATCAGATTTTGACCAGCTTGTATACAGTAGGTATACACATAAACGTGTCGACGCACAATTTTTTCAAGGACCAAGTACCAAAAAAATGACGTGTCTTAACGTGTGTATGTGTACACGCTGTAACCGCTAAATAACCGCAGATAGTGACCCCTAATCGTGTACACGTGAAGCTTAGCCTCTACACGGTTACACGCGAGTACACGGTTCGTACCGTGTAACCGTGCCCAGCCCTACCTGAAATAGGCTATGCACCTCTTCGGACTGGAACTGGACAATGGAGGGGGCTTGAAAAATTGCGTATATGTGTGTACGGGCTGTCGCTTTCCTCAACGGTGCACAGTAGAAGAGCCTATAACACTGTTTTAGGGCCCGATTTATCGAAACAAAATGTTCGTCATCGAAAATGTTCGTCATCAAAAGTTCGTCATCGAAAATGTTCGTCATCGAAAATGTTCGTAGTCAAAAATGTTCGTCATCGAAAAAGCATGTTCGTCATCAAAAATGTTCGTCATCGAAAAGCCAAAATGTTCGTCATCGAAAATGCTTTGATAAATCCAAAATCTTCGATGACGAACATTTTCAATGACGAACATTTCGCTTGATAAATAGGGTCCTAGGGACCCGATTTTTACGAAGCTAAATATTTGTCGTAGAAAAAATTTTCAACCGCAACCATTTTCAACGACGACCACTATTGTCATACGTTTGTGTTAAGTTCAGCGTTTGCAAATGTTTTAATGAATCTTAATTTTCGACATTGAACATTTTGCTTCAAAAAAACGGGCCCGAGAATTATGATTGTACCTATATTGTTACTCATATTACCCATATGTTCGAAATTGAGCATAGTCTTTTGTCAAGTCTAAAGTTAGATAGCCTAAAAATAAATATGTTGATAAAAAAATAAATAAACAAAAATGCATAAATACAAATTAAATTTATAGCCAGTTTTGAAAAATATAAGTTCAAAAGACAGTCAAATATATATGATTCGTGTGAATTTTATCCCCGGAAAAGCTACCCCGGTGAGCGAATGTTAGGGGAAAATTTACACCGGGGTGCATTTTGCCAAGAGAAAATCCACAGGGGGAAAAAGTACACAGTAACACCAGGGACAGAGAGTACCCAAAAAGTTTAGTAGAGCCGTGTAAGCTGACTACTCTGACAGCCCGGGCCCAGTGAAAGTGGCTTGGACCCGAGGCCGACACCCGAAACTTGACTTGGCAGTGCAATCTCTAGCATGACGGAGGCACGGCAGTCTGCATTCGGTGTTGCCAATCCCAGAGCACTTGAGCACACCTGCAGGTCGATTGCTGCGGCGAGTGTATCGCTCAAGCCTCCATCCCCGCCTCCCTCCTTTTTCCAGAGCAAGTTGTTGGCCTGCAGATCTCCGTAGCACACTGCCGTCATGGTCCCCGATGTCTCCGGATTCGTCTGAATTTCCAGTGTGCGCTCAAAATAACAAAATCGACCACAATAAGTAACACAACAGGCCTCTAAGGTTCCCTTCATGCTTACATCCGTATGTCCGTTTCGCCGGCAGAATGACGTCACTAGCAGCCTGGTGCAGTGGAACAGCCAGCGCCTCTATTGAGTTCTGCCTGGGCCTGTAGCGGGCCGCGGGCCGCGGGCCGGGCCCGGCCGGGCCCGGGCCGGGCCGGCCCGGGCCCGGCCCGGAGAGATTTTTCAGAAATGGGCCCGGCCCGGGGCCGGCCCCGTCGACAACTCCAGGGCCCCGGGCCGTGCGCGGCCCGCCGGGCCTAGAAATCCGCAAGCCCAGGGCCGTCTCGAGCTTAGCAACGTATGAACAATGACTGCATTGCATAGATATTGATTTTTACAAGTGCGCAGGCACTTATAATACACTCAGACGCACACACAATGCATTTTCTCACTTGCTGAAGTTTGTGCCGGGCCAGCCCACGGGCTCCGGGCCCACTCCGGGCCGGCCGCGGGCCCCGGGCCTGCTCCGGGCCGGCCCGCGGGCCCCGGGCCGATAGGCCCGCTACGGCCCGCTGGGCCTGTAGCCGGCCGCGGGCCCTGGGCCGGGCCCGGCCCGGACGCGCGCGAGGCGGGCCGGCCCGGGCCCGGCCCGGGAAAGTTGCTGGTGGCAGAACTCTACCTCTGACGTCATTACCTATTTCGTTATTTTGATGTTTGAACGGACATACGGCTGTACGTATGAGTCGAGCCTTTTTCCAAAAAAAAATGTTTGCTCTGATTTTTAGTAATTTTATTCGGGAGCGTTTGTAAAATTGCTGAAGAATCACGACTGGTATTTGGGCTGAGGCAGGTGTCACGGTGTCAGGTAGGTTGTCAATAACTTTTTTCGGACGCTGTGCGGACATACGACCGTGCCTGTGAGTAGGGATAAACCTTAAAACCCGGTTCACTCTCGTCCTGAAGAACACAGTATATATTAGGATTTAGAGGTTGAGACAAATGTAAGTCAGCTGCTATGAATAAAATTCGGGATAAATTTTTTGCATAGTTTCTTGTTTTGTCCACAGCATTATTCAAACCAAACCAAAACTAAAATATAATGCTGAACATTTAAAGCTTAAGGCCCATTCACACGAGGGCGCATGAGCGGGCGCATGAAAAGGCGCATGAGCGGGCGCATGATAGGGCGCATGAGCGGGCGCATTCTATTTTCACACTGCCGCTGCACTATTTCACACAATGCACTAGGCAAGTGTGCGTGTGAGCCCGCTCGCGCGCCCGCTCATGCGCCATGGCGTGTGCCATGGAGCAAAATGCCCCCTCGTGTGAATAGGCCTTTATAGAAACAAGCCCTATCTGCGGCAAAAGCATTCAGTAAGCATCAAGTATTATTTTTAAGTACATTGGCCAGAGGCCATCGTAAACCTGTTGGGCCAGCTACAGCATTAATTTACTTGATTTCTTTTCCAAACAAAACGTCTTCTTTTGCAACCATTTTAGCAAAGTTTTACAAAGTGCACAGTGGCTACAGGGTCAAGCCGTAAAAGAAGTTATTGCTCATAAGCAATTAGCAGCTACTTACGAATATTCTGGAAAATTAAAAAAAATATTGTCTCCGGCTGGGCTCGATCCAGCAAACTTTTAGATACGAGACCAATGCGCTAGTCCTCTGCGCCACGGAGACCACTCATGTAGATGGTTTAGTTATAGTTAAATTATTTAGGTAACAGTATTTTAACGCGGTGGACATTGGTCAACTTTTTAAAAATTTTCCACGAGAGAGTTTGTCTTAAATTTTAGGATTTTGTAAAGAAGGGTTTAATGGTGTACTTGGATCTTGATTTTCATTTTCATCATTTTTTGCTTAGGATGCATAGTTTATATCCTAATAATAGTAAGCTAATTATTATCAATTTGTTAGCATAATTTATATCCTCATAATTTATATCCTATTAATAATATCCTTATAATACTTATGATACATGTATGTACCTATTTTAGTGAAGGCGCGGTACTGTACTGATCTGTGTGGTCGAGTGGTTAGTTTGATAGGTTCTTAACCATGAGGTCTTAGGTTCGTTTCCCAGTTGGAAACTTTTTGGCAGTCTTTTGTATTTCGAATTACGTTCTCAACACAGCAGCATCAACAGCCCCAATCTCAACAAGTCAGTGAAAATACAAAGCATTTTAGTGTGACAGATGCACAGCTGCGATAGAAGACGTGTAAAACACACTCCGCACATAAACACTTCAACGCTAACACAACGTTAAGATGCCAGAATCAAAATTAAAGACCTGTTGGGCTGTGGCCCAACAGGAAAAACGCCAGTGACAAGGACGAGTATGAACCGGGCTTGAATGATTCAAGACGTTTCTAACCACGCCAAGTGTCTTGATAGTTTTCAACTGGTCATCCGTGAGTGTGAGATGTCCGGGGAATGTGTCCCGGATAAACCCCGCTGCCTCCATCCAGAAAATGAACTGCTCATAAAACCGCACTTCAAAGTATTCTGAAAACATGTATATATTGGTGATCTGATTATGTATGGGAACAAGATATGAAAATGAGACGACCCCCTTCATGTCAATGAGAAATCTCTTCAGAAACTTACAAGCGGTTACTGCTCACTAATGTACATACGTACGAACAAACGAACGGAACAACCGCAAGAAGTACGACCAGGAAGATACGTTCCAAAAATGAGCAATCATACAGCAAATAGTGCTCAAGGTCCTTTTTTTCCATTCATCAGGGAAAATTCTTAAAGCATGCTTACTGCCCGCAACGATACACCTGATAATGTGATTTCATTAACAAATTTGCTGGTTAAACGGACATACGACTGTAATAGACATGACCTCAATACTAACCAATGTCCATTCATATATACTTCAGCATTGTCCGTTCAGCCGGAGTATTACGATGATCACGCCAAAACTGACCATACCATAATAGACTACCTATTAGTAACGTGATAATTTATTAATTCTGCCAGCTAAACGGACGTACGGTTGTAAGTTGAAAAGGAGCTAACGTAAATGCTGTTGGCACTGTTTTTGGATGCGTGATGCCGTAAGCCTGCAATGCTGCCAGCATTTGGAGCAGCGAGTCCACCTGGCCCAACTGAGACAGCGCAGCATTTCTGCGTGCCCGGTGCCCTGCGAGAGGTCTTCCAATACCAGAAATCCCACGGGCTGCTGGGGGGTCACTGGACGGCAGTAGTAGAGTCTGGGGATGGGGATGGGGGGCTGGGCTGCGTACTCGGTCATAAAACGATACGCTTCCTTCCCTGTTTTGCATCTGCAATGGAATGCAAGTAGAGAATAAAACTGTGGGAAGTCAAGGATTTTGGAATGGGTCAATTTCTTCAACCCGACCCGAGCTAGATTCCAACCCGACCCGACTTTTCCTCAAGCTGTCTATTAGATGTCAAACAAAACGTTTTGTCAACTTTCTGTTATCAGTATTTCGTGACATGTAGATGTAGGTGACGTGTAGGGTCATTTACAATCGGACTAGACGGTTTGAAAATTATGCGTTGAAAAATGCCATTCCAAATCCACCGGATTAAACGGACTTCACTTTTAGCGCGCTGCTTTTGAATAGGAGTAAACGGTCTAACTAATGTTAAGCGTGCATGTTAAATCCGTTTAGTCCGAGCGGTAGTTTTGGAATGGGGTCAGACTAAATTAAGCCGCTGACTTATTTTATCTAGTTTAGTCCGGTTAGCCCGATTTGCCATTCCTAAACCTCGGACTGAATTAAGTCCATTCCGTTTAATCCGGTAAAGGAGTAGGCCTGGTCACCGAAAAAGTGATTTGTTACGTTCATTTACAGTATACCTTATTAGGCGAAGCGAAACGGGCAGTAAGGTTTTTTTAAGTTTTTTCTTTGATGAATGGAAAAAAAGGACTTTGTGTTTTTTTTTTTGTATGTTTTCTCTTTTTTGGAATGTATCTTCTTTTGTCTACTTCTTTTTGTTTTTCTTTTTTTTTTTTTTTATGTATTGGGTATATTAGTGAGAGTAATTTCTTGTATTTTTCTGAAGAGTTTTCTCATTGACATGAAGGGGGTCTTCTCTTTTTTTTCTTGTCTCTTTATAGAATCAGATCATTAATATATATTTGTTTTCAGAATATTTGGATGTGTTGTTTTTTGAGCAGTTCATTTTTCAGGATGGAGGCAGCAGTGCAGTTTATCCGGGACACATTCCCCGGACATCTCACACTCACGGATGACCAGTTGGAAAACTATCAAGACACTTGCCGTAGTTAGAAACGTCTTGACCTATTCAAGCCCGTTCATACTCGTCCTTTTTCACTGTGTTTTTCTTATTGAGCCACAGCCCAACAGGTCTTTAATTTTGATTCTGGCATCTTGAACGTCTCTTTAGCGTCTTAAAGCGTTGATGTGCGGAGTGTTTTTACACGTCTTCTATCGCACTGTGTATCTTCACACTAAAATGCTTTGTATTTTCACTGACTTGTGAGATCGGGGCTGTTGATGCTCTGTATTTGACGTAATTCAAAAATCAAAAGACTGCGAAAAAGTTTCTAATTGGGCGACCTAAACCTCATGGTTAAGAACCTATCAACTACCACTCGACACAAACCGTACCCCTACTAATAAGCAGCCCCCCACTAAAAAGGTACATAATGTATCATAATGTATAATATTTATAAGGATATTATTAATAGGATATAAATTATGAGGATATAAATTATGCTAACAAATTGATAATAATTAGCTTACTATTATTAGGATATAAAACTATGCATCCTAAGCAAAAAAATGATGAAAAAAAAATGAAAATCAAGATCCAAGTACACCGTTAGGTAAACCCTTTCTTACAAAATTCTAAAATTTAAGACAAACTCGCTCGTGGAAAGTTTTTAAAAAGTTGGCCAATGTCCCACAGCGTTAAATTACTGTTTCCTAAATTATTTAACGATAACTAAACCATCTAGAAGCGTGGTCTCCGTGGCGCAGAGGACTAGCGCATTGGTTGCATAAGCAAAAGTTTGCTGGATAGAGCCCAGCCGGAGACAATTTTTTTTTAATTTTCCGGAAATATTCGCAAGTAGCTGCTAATTGCTTATTAGGAATAACTTATTTTACGTCTTGACCCTGTATCCACTGTACACTTTGTACAACTTTGCTAAAATGGTTGCAAAAGAAGACGTTTTGTTTGGAAAAGAAATCAAGTAAATTAATGCTGTAGCTGGCCCAACAGGTTTACGATGGCCTCTGGCCGATGTACTTAAAAATAATACTTGATGCTTAGGCTACTGGGATGCTTTTGCCGCAGATAAGGCTTGTTTCTATAGAGGCCTATTCACACGAGGGGCGGCATTTTGCTCCATGGCACACGCCATGGCGCATGAGCGGGCGCGTGAGCGGGCTCACACGCACACTTGCCTAGTGCATTGTGTGAAATAGTGCAGCAGGCAGTGTGAAAATAGAATGCGCCCGCTCATGCGCCCTATGGTGCGCCCGCTCATGCGCCCTTTCATGCGCCCGCTCATGCGCCCTCGTGTGAATGGGCCTTAAGCTTTAAATGTTCAGCATTATATTTTAGTTTTGGTTTGGTTTGAATAATGCTGTGGACAAAACAAGAAACTATGCAAAAAATTTATCCTGAATTTTATTCATAGCAGCTGACTTACATTTGTCTCAACCTCTAAATCCTAATATATACTGTGTTCTTCAGGGACGAGAGTGAACCGGGTTTTAAGGTTTATCCCTACTCACAGGCACGGTCGTATGTCCGCACAGCGTCCGAAAAAAGTTATTGACAACCTACCTGACACCGTGACACCTGCCTCAGCCCAAATACCAGTCGTGATTCTTCAGCAATTTTACAAACGCTCCCGAATAAAAATTACTAAAAATCAGAGCAAACATTTTTTTTTGGAAAAAGGCTCGACTCATACGTACAGCCGTATGTCCGTTCAAACATCAAAATAACGAAATAGGTAATGACGTCAGAGGTAGAGTTCTGCCACTAGCAAATTTTCCGGGCCGGGCCCGGGCCGGGCCGACTAGCGCGCTTCCGGGCGGGCCCGGCCCAGGGCCCGCGGCCGGGTACAGGCCCAGCGGGCCGTAGCGGGCCTATCGGCCCGGGGCCCGCGGGCCGGCCCGGAGCAGGCCCGGGGCCCGCGGCCGGCCCGGAGTGGGCCCGGAGCCCGTGGGCTGGCCCGGCACAAACTTTAGCAAGTGAGAAAATGCATTGTGTGTGCGTCTGAGTGTATTATAAGTGCCTGCGCACTTGTAAAATTCAATATATGCAATGCAGTCATTTTTTCATACGTTGCTGAAGCTCGAGACGGCCCTGGGCTTGCGGATTTTCTCAGGCCCGGCGGGCCGCGCACGGCCCGGGGCCCGGAGTTTTACGGGCCGGGCCCCGGGCCGGGCCCATTTCTGAAAAATCTCTCCGGGCCGGGCCCGGGCCCGGCCCGGGCCCGGCCGGGCCCGCCCCGCGGCCCGCGGCCCGCTACAGGCCCAGGCAGAACTCTGAGAGAGGCGCTGGCTGATCCACTGCACCAGGCTGCTAGTGACGTCATTCTGCCGGCTAAACGGACATACGGATGTAAGCATGAAGGGAGCCTTAGAGGCCTGTTGTGTTACTTATTGTGGTCGATTTTGTTATTTTGAGCGCACACTGGAAATGCAGACGAATCCGGAGACATCGGGGACCATGACGGCAGTGTGCTACGGAGATCTGCAGGCCAACAACTTGCTCTGGAAAAAGGAGGGAGGCGGGGATGGAGGCTTGAGCGATACACTCGCCGCAGCAATCGACCTGCAGGTGTGCTCAAGTGCTCTGGGATTGGCAACACCGAATGCAGACTGCCGTGCCTCCGTCATGCTAGAGATTGCACTGCCAAGTCAAGTTTCGGGTGTCGGCCTCGGGTCCAAGCCACTTTCACTGGGCCCAGGCTGTCAGAGTGTCAGACACGGTCTCTACTAAACTTTTTTGGGCGTACTCCTCGGTCCTGGTGTCACGGTGTAAATTTTTCCCCCCTGTGGATTTTCCCCCGGAAAAAATTACCCCGGTGTAAATTTTCCCCCCGGAAAGTTCTGCACCAGGGGTAGATTTTGCCAGAAAATTCTGGCACTACACCTATAAACCGACTGTTTAGAACTTATTTTTTCAAAACTGGCGATAAAATTAATTGTATTTATGCATTTTTGTTTATTTATTTTTTTATCAACATATTTATTTTTAGGCTATCTAACTTTAGACTTGACAAAAGACTATGAATTTCG
>JASANF010017539.1:0-17197 GCA_030248245.1 Trissonchulus sp. WLG1_4
GCCCAGATGTCCGGAAGTCAAGTTGAATTCAGTTCAACTTTTGTCCGTGTCCGTAAGCAATTGGCCAATCAGATTGTAGCCTTTATAGTCACGTGTACGTGCGTGCACATTAAATTCCTCCGCGCATAGTAAAATAATGGGAATTTTGTCGTAATTTTCTCTCAACAGCTTGCTTTTGATGTGTGTAGAACGTTTTTATTGATTTTTCAAAACTTGCGTACACACACTCTTCTGCTGCGCAGAAAAGGTGTTGGTGTTATTTTATATGCATACGCATTGTTCGTAGAGTGTCCGTAGCAGTATGAATTAATGCTGCTGACGGACACGGACGCGGACAAATATTACGGACAACCTTCCGGACACGGACACGGACTCGGACACGGACAACTACGGACAGTTCCGCATTACTATGAACTAAGCTTTAGTCCAAAAGACTCTGAGATAATGACATTTTCGACAAATTGTGGGCATTTTACTGCTCGCTGACCGCTACAAAAAGGACGGTATTGTAACCAATATTGCAAGCAAAGAATCTAGTTCTTTGTGATCAGGTTGTCAAAAAATTTCATTATAAATACTCAGATTTTATTATGTTACATTTGTTTTGTTGAAAATGTGTAAACATACCCCTGTTTGCAGTTGTACGAACATTGTTTTGTGTAAAAGGTGTAACATGTATTTCACGGATACGGTGCAGTTACACCTACACTTCCATTTTGTTTTGTGTAAAATGTATAATCCCTATTTGCAGTTACATGCCCATATTTTGTATTGTGTAACACATGTGTAAACCGTGTGTGTTTGTAGTTACACAAAGTCTATCGACATCTGGTCGGTGGGCTGTATCCTGGCGGAAATGCTGTCCAACCGGCCCCTGTTTCCGGGCAAGCACTATCTGGACCAGCTCAACCTCATCCTCACCGTCGTCGGCTCGCCCAGTCAGGAAGACTTGCAATGCATCATCAATGATAAAGTAAACTAGCTTTGGGGATAATACTTACATCAATAGGCTTAAGGTGGCGCTCCTGAAATAATGACTTTTCTAAAAAGGGCAATCTGGAGACAATTTTAGATGAGCGATAGCAAGCTTGTGTAAAACTGTGCCCAAACACAAAATATGAAGTTGATTGATACAAATTAGCATTCACTGCAGACTAAACGTGAGCGAAACTTCGGCTTGCGATTTCTCTTCACAGCTAGATAGCTATTGCACAACCAATAGCTCATTTTGCTTGCCATCACGTGATCGAGCGGTCGCAAAATGTCATTTTTGATGAATATGATTGATATATTGAAAAACACTAAAATCACTATTTTGAAAAGCGTAAATTTAACTAAATTTCTTAAATACTATCGATTTACTCAAAATAAAATTTTGCGACCGCTCGAAGACAACGATGCATTTATTTGCCAAATTTTAATGTTCCTCGTTGAGCCCATTTTTTAAAATCTCAATCCGAAAATTTGCGTTTGTACACCCACTTAATCTCAGCATGATACAGAAAATAATGCTTTATTTTACAAAAAACTACACCACACTCAATAAAACACCGAAATTTTTCAAGTATGTTCAAGTAAAACACAGCTGTTAGTGTTTTTCAATCTTCCAAAATCATTGCATACGTGTAAATGCACTAGCTTGTAAATCTATTTCTGTGAAAATCTGCTTTTCTTGCAGAAAAAAGCTCGAAAATGTTTAAAAGTGTGCTCTGGTGATGTGCACATCAAATTGAAGGAAATTCAAGCCTGAACAACTTTTGTTCTTACGATGTATGGTGGTTATTTTTGCGCATTTCCAAAATAATGGCCAAAACCCACATTTCTGGAGCGGCACCTTGAGTCAACATTACACTGTAGTGATATATTGATTCTAATATTAGGATGTTATATGATGTGTCAAATGTCCATGTATCTTATATGAATATCTTACGTACGCGTACGCGTCATGATGGGTTGAAATACCAGAGAGAATCATGTAACGCAGAATAAGTAACACGACTATGAGCTTCTTGCACTTGAGGATAATGCAAGCAATTGTCATATTATCAATTTTCAGCTAGTCAGTGTAAGCATATACCATGATATTGCCACATAGATTTAAAATTGAAATCACACCAACAAATCCAATTTTGAATAAGAGCCTTTGTTTTTTCCCAGGCCCGTTCGTACCTGATGTCCCTGCCGCTGAAGCCGACGCAGTCCTGGCCGCACCTCTACCCCCACGCCGACCCCAAGGCGCTGGACCTGCTGGACAAAATGCTCACCTTCAACCCCAACAAGCGCATCAACGTGGAGGAGTCCCTGGCACACCCCTATCTAGAACAGTACTTTGATCCAAATGATGAGGTTAGGCTGCAGGCCCCTGTCTAGAACAGTACTTTGATCCAAATGACGAGGTTAGACTGCAAACCCCGGTCTAGAACAGTACTTTGATCCAAATGACGAGGTTAGACTGCAAACCCCTGTCTAGAACAGTACTTTGATCCAAATGACGAGGTTAGACTGCAAACCCCTGTCTAGAACAGTACTTTGATCCAAATGACGAGGTTAGACTGCAAACCCCTGTCTAGAACAGTACTTTGATCCAAATGACGAGGTTAGACTGCAAACCCCTGTCTAGAACAGTACTTTGATCCAAATGACGAGGTTAGACTGCAAGCCCCTGTCTAGAACAGTACTTTGATCCAAATGACGAGGTTAGACTGCAAACCCCTGTCTAGAACAGTACTTTGATCCAAATGACGAGGTTAGACTGCAAACCCCGGTCTAGAACAGTACTTTGATCCAAATGACGAGGTTAGACTGCAAACCCCTGTCTAGAACAGTACTTTGATCCAAATGACGAGGTTAGACTGCAAGCCCCTGTCTAGCACAGTACTTTGATCCAAATGACGAGGTTAGACTGCAAACCCCTGTCTAGAACAGTACTTTGATCCAAATGACGAGGTTAGACTGCAAGCCCCTGTCTAGAACAGTACTTTGATCCAAATGACGAGGTTAGACTGCAAACCCCTGTCTAGAACAGTACTTTGATCCAAATGACGAGGTTAGACTGCAAACCCCTGTCTAGAACAGTACTTTGATCCAAATGACGAGGTTAGACTGCAAACCCCTGTCTAGAACAGTACTTTGATCCAAATGACGAGGTTAGACTGCAAACCCCTGTCTAGAACAGTACTTTGATCCAAATGACGAGGTTAGACTGCAAACCCCTGTCTAGAACAGTACTTTGATCCAAATGACGAGGTTAGACTGCCGTGTTCCTGGCACACCCCCATCTAGAGCACTGTGTGCTTAGTTTCTAACTGTGCCAATTAAAAAAACGTGTATGTCAGACTTTAAAAGTGTGGTGTTATTTTAGCCAGTATGTGAGGATCCATTTTCGTTCGACATGGAGTTTGACGAGTATCCCAAGGAGAAGCTCAAGGAGTTGATTTTTCAAGAAACCGAAGAATTCCATCGTCGACTTAGGTGAGTCTAAAGATGCTGTCCCACGGGGGCGTAGCCTAGAAATTCCCCCAAAGTCTGAAACTAAATCTGGGCTGCTATGTGAATTTTTGGAGATTTTGCGGATTTAGTGGGGGTAAAAGCCCCCCTCTTTTCACCAATGTAAAAGGAGGGATGAATGAGGTTTTGGTGGAGAATACGCCCCACGCCTATGTATGGAGCCACCTAGATGCTTCACAGCTTTCTGTGCGTGTAAATGGCTGATGTGCATCACCTCACAGTATGGGATACACCCACCTACGCTTATAAGTAGTAAATTAGACACAATAGATCAGGCTACAGTCACATAAAGAGCTGATTGTTTTTCTGAAGCTACAAACGAAACAATTATAAATATGAATATTATTTTAAAAAATAGTGGCAAATGTCTAAGTTAAAAATGTAATCGTTTTTATTTATGCAGTTATTCTTTCTTTGTGTATTGTTTTTTGTATTGTCCAAATTTTTACTTTAATGTTTTTCTGTTTTTTGCTTTAGCTGTGCCAGGTAAATGAAATTTCTTCCGGAAGCTGCTTTTTATGGCTAATGACTGATAATTTGTGATTGATTAATAATAATTGTTGCTGTTTTCACGACACTGCAAAAAGACTATTGATTTTTTGCGTATAGTATAAGCATTCTATTTCTTGGTTCCCGTTTCCGTTTTAATTTTAAATTTTGAAATCGTTATTAGTTTTTACATTTTTAATGTATATTTAAAACCGGCTTTGCCATAGACAGTTTAAACAGCGAAAATTTGGTATTTTTTATTTTGTGAACGGGAACCAACCTTCTTTCTTGAGTTATTTTCAAAATGGTTTAAAAGAGTGTCATTGTCACTATTTGTCATTATATTCTTTATTTTGATAGTTGAAGAAGCTTAAAAATGTCCAAAATTTCCTGCAAATTAAGCTTAATAACTATAATTCATAGTAATAAATTTACTTTCCATATCAAAGTGAATTTATAAGAGTTTTATTTACTATTCTGATTAAGATTAACTCTTTTATTCCACTAGTTATCTGTGGTTCTATTTTCGATTATGGCTGGATTTTCATTTTTTGTTGTGGACAAAAAACATGCCGAGTTTTGCGGACAAGTTTTTTACTCTTTTAATTTATAAGTACTTTGTTTCAATTAGTGTACGTTACGTATGAATTTACGAGTCAACTAGCAGCCTTCATTGCTTTATAGAACCTAAAATTACTGCTTTTCTATTCTGGACTATTTATTTTTAAAATTAAACGAATATAAACTTGTTGTTAAAATGGTATTTCTCTATAGCGTAACATGAAATAGTTTCGGTCTTTCATTGTGTAGTCATGACACATTCAATTAAAGGCTGACAAAAAATAGATGCGCCACTTACTTATTTTAATGGCATGACTGCTGCGACTACTCGCTGGACTTTGATAGTCATAATCTATTCTTTTCGTAACGAAATCACATGTTTCGTTTTCTCAAGTGGTGCAACTATTTTTTGTCAGACTTTTGTTAAGTCATATTTCGGACTAAAATTAGCCCGAACCATTTGACTCGGGAAGGATGAATTGCACTTGGTAAACTGTGTGAAATTTACGGCGTGTTACATATCCAAAAACATTGTTACTGTATATTGTTTATGTTTGTTGTATTTGTATAACACTGTCTATTATTGTGTCATATTGTGTGTGGTGGCCAGTATTTTTTATATCGGTCTTACCAAGCGGGCAAGAGTATAGGGTAGTCTACTCTGTGTATTATAATATAGTTTATCTACATCGCTAGCTGCAGAAAAGTACATGCATGCGCTAGACATGAGCAGCGTCTATGGGTAAAGGGGGTGAAAACTGTGCTACGACACTAAAGTCCGTACCTCTGATGTATTGGTGATGTTTTTAAATTCGATTGTATTGCAGCTATTTTTCTGTACCACGTTTACGGAGTTTTTTTGTATATTTATCCTATGAGTAAGCTAGCTCATAAATGAAAAAGTCAGAAAGTAAAAAATCGAAGCTACGACATTTGGCTATTTGGAAACGAATATTATAATATTCTCCTAAATTTTTCAAGTTATTTCACACAATGTTATGCACGGGTGAAAGAATTATTCTAATGTAGTAAGTAAGTAAGTAAGTGAATTATTCTAATGTAAGTAATTTAAATGTAAGTTGTTTGTATCTTGTTTTTGTTATGCTATATTGTCTCTTTGTACGTGTAATAACAGTGGGTTTTGTGCCTGTTCACATATTCATATTAGCCTATTGGTAATATATTATTCTATGTCTATATTGTAATCCACTTGTACTTGTAGTAGTTTAGTAGTAGTAGTATAGTGTGCTATAAGTTGATTATTGCGCTTAGTATAATATACACCATTATATAATTATAGTATACATTATATAATGTTGTGTTTTCTGAACAGTTTTCATATGATGTCATTTTGTTACCTATCTAGTATCTAAGCCTTTTCATAAATTATATTAAATTTATTATTTGCAATACTAAAGACAGGTTAAGGGGGTAATTGCGTTTTTAGGTGTTTTTTTGCAAAGCCGTAGCTCAGCGTTTATAAGTTCAAATCACAAGCGGTCTTTTGATGGAAAAAAATATTCTAATAAAAAATTTTTTTTAAAAAAAAAAACCTTTAAAAAAAAAAATAAAAAAACCCCCCCCACATACTTTCGAGATTATCCCCCCCCCTAATAAAAAAAAAAAAAAAGAAAAAAAAAAAAAAAAACAAAAAAAAAAAACCAAAACACACAAGAAAAAAAAAAACCTCCAACCCACACGAACAAAAAAACACAAAACAACCAAAACACCCACACCCCCTAAATGACAGTTCATAATAGTTTCCCAGATGGACTGATGTAATTTCCAGTTGGTAGGTCAGCTGTCCTTACCCACCGGTTCTGGTAAAGGTACGGGTAAATCAGTTTTCTACAATAATGACGATAGGCCTGTGTGATAGCACAGGTAATTATTAAGATTCGGGTCAAAATGCTGTTTAATTCAATAGCTACGTAACAGATAATGATTAATCGTGTAAATTTTAAGCGTCAATCTTATTTTCAACTTGACTTCACCTTTACCCATAGAGTTACTTTTAACCTTACTTTTACCAATGACTAAGGATATTTATCAATGGGTAACCTTGAGAATACTGATCTAGTGAAGATCTAGTTAACTTAATTTACGAAAAAGCTTAGATTCATGCTTTAGTAGGACATTTTCAGTTGACTTGACATTCTTTTACAAGATTCACCTTGGCGTATTTTTAGTTTTTTGTCATCCAGTTTTGGGCTTTACTAAAGCGTGAATATACTTGGAATCGTTGATCGTGTTTTTTGTTTTCTCTTTCTTTATAGCACCTCTTTTGTTTCTTATATATTTGTATTTAGTGCAAGATATCTTTGTCGTTTATTCCAGATTTTTGTACAATTTTTACGGTTGTTGTCTGACTGATAAAAAGGGGTCAAATTATAGTTTGTGTAAGGCGTAGGCTTAAGGTACTGATTTAAATCTTATTTTCGTAAACAGGTTCTAATACTAGAAAACGTATTTCGCCTTGCTGTTACGTCTGTTAACCATAAATTTGTTATATTATTTTCTTATATTATTTTCTGTACATATTTCTTTTGATAACACTTTGTATAGGCTTAATTATTGTTTTTTTCCTTGAATATGACTTAAATATTAATCAAGCTATTTCATATTAATATATATCTTGTTAATTTCGTTTTGTGCATCCGTAACCGTAATAATCCTGTGCATATCATTGCTATTGTACTGCTTTAGTTGCTGTTATGTTTCTGGCATTGTTTGTTTTTTGAAATAATGCGTAACAAAAAATGGGGGCCAGAAAATATGTTTGTATAAAGAAAGACCCAGTGTAATCTTTAACACAGATAAATTGCCGTCTGTGTGCATTATTAACTATTTATTATTAATTAAAATTATTAGCATTGTGATAGTCGGGACTAATTAAGTGTTGTTATTGTTATTAATTAGTATTAATTCTATTTTTTTCGTGTGTTTTGACATGTGAGCTTGCCATGCATCACTATTGGCTCTTGTAAACATGAATGGTTGCGGCTCATTTTTGTCCGTATCCGTAAGCAAGCCTAAGCCATTGCAGTCAAACTGACAGTTATTTTTTGCAAAATTGGAAGCGTCTACTACATAAGCAAGTACAAGGACGAGTATAAACCTTATTTGAGAAATACTAGCTTTTCAGTGGGAAAATGTGGCAATGGGAATTTTGCTTAGGGCCTTTTCGTAAATTATATATATTAACTGGATTAGATGAACTAGATTAGCGTCTGTGACGAAAATCTGTGAAACTTTGTAGACCGACTAAACCGTATGGTCTGCATTTGGTTGCAAAATTTGATACTTTTAAGTTAATCCTATGTTGAGTTAATATAATGATAAAAATAATAATTTAGTTAATCTAATCCAGTTAATATTAATTTATGAAAACACCCCAAGAACAAACGGACAACTGTGAACAATAACAGTCGATTTATGTTTGACGCGTAAAATTGAAAAGGGTTGCATCTGTAACTTTAGCTGTGTTGATAGTTTGATAGTTTTATGGAACTTGAAAACATAAATCGACACTATATTTAAGCGAAGCGGGAGCGGTAAAGGCTGCGGTGGATTCAGAGAGAATTTATCTGACTTAGCAAAGTTAGACATTACTTCAATTAATTGATTAATTAATTAATTGTCAATTAAGTGCAACCTTTGCCCTCTGCTTTGTGGATCTGTTTATAAATCAGATTAACTGGACTGTCCACTGGTTTATAAATGCAATACACAATTAGCTTCATTAAAATTTGGCAGTTTAACTTCTTATTTTTTCACTTTCGTGAGCGCAGTATTGCTAAATCTGTTAGGACATTGAGGTTATAAAGCGATGTACTCCAGTGAATCTGATTTGTAAATATGCCCCATGTAATTATTTGTTTTTGTTAACCCGTGATTTAATAAGCTTTGTATAACACGTTTGTTTGTATTTTGTGGGTGTGCATTGTTTAGTAGTGCTAATTGAACGCTATTAAAAAGTTATAAAAAATGTATTGAAGCAGTTAGATACGACTTGAAAAATAGATTTACAATTTGAATGTAAGTAACTCTTCGAAATATCGTATACTGTTTTGGGTAGTTTAGAAACTTGTGAAATTGTAGTGCCAGTAAAATTTTGATTCAACTGTAAATGGTGATTCTAATTTGTTTATTAATGATGTCGTTGTCTGCCTTTTTTCAGCTAATTGTCGCACTTTATGTAGTTAAGTGTACAATAGAATATAATTGTGATTTGTATATTGTTTATTTAATCATTGAATTTTCCATAATAATTTGTAACGTGATGTACTTTTCTATATAGTATATACAATTTTTGCTTGGAGAACAGTTTGCAAGACTTACGCTTTTATAATACAAATATGGAAAAATTGCCGTTTTTATTAATATTTTGCTTTTATCTAAATTCCTTTTTGTAATTTTTTTCGCGGTTTAAGTTTTTGGTTGCAGTTCTAGCGTGAGCATGAGTTAACATCGTACCGCATAATCGAATTTCGTGTTTGGTTGATGGGTATTTTGGGACTTTACATGATTTGTAATTAGTAGCATTTCGCAATCATTCATGGTGTACCCGGGTTGCACTGTCTGTGTTTCTGTCTGTACGTCTGTTGGCTGGTGTCACGTTCAGTTACTATCTAATACGTCAATAAAATCGTTTGGTGATCACTGGTCATTTTGTCAGTCGTTAACAGTAAATGTCGGCCTTGCATTTTTGCGGCGTCATACATAAGTAGGATTCAAGTAGGGAGCGTACGTGAGGGCACACGTGCTGCATGCACCACCTACCTAAATACAATACACCTAAAGCGTGTTTTAGGCGTTAATTTTTGCTAATTGGCATTTTTACTAGAGATCGGCCGCTAAGCCAAGTGTCGGCCCCGGGCCGGCCCGGGGCCGCAGCCATTTTCACCGGCCCGGCCCGGACCCGGCATCGGCCCGCGGCCCGCCACCGGCCCCGGGCCGCGTGGCAGCGGGCCGGCCCGGGGCCGTTGCAGTCGGCCCGGGGCCGGCCCGGTCAGCCCGGCTGCTGCCCGTTGTTTGCCGGGAATCGGCCCGGGACCGGCGCGGTCGGCCCGGTGGGCCCTGGTTGGCTTGATCAGTAATAGAGACTGCTAAAGTCCAAGGACGACTGTAGCTCACTAATAATTTACATACAACTGTAATGTTTTGCATTACAAACACAAAGCTGCCCCTTAAGGTGGCGCTCTGAATAACCGACTTTGGGCGATAAAATTTTTCACGTAAGTTTTCGTTAATTAACTCAAGAAGAAAAGTTGTTACAAATTAAATCAGCTTTCATTTGATGT
Source organism: Trissonchulus sp. WLG1_4 (assembly GCA_030248245.1). NCBI lineage: Eukaryota > Metazoa > Nematoda > Enoplea > Enoplida > Ironidae > Trissonchulus > Trissonchulus sp. WLG1_4. Next base: position 9,861 of record JASANF010017539.1, read on the forward strand.
ATATAACGTCAAATTTGGTTCAACTTGATAATTTAACCTATTTTTCATTGGGAAAAAATCTTTAAATCGATATACCAAAAAATTCTATATGGCTTTTGGTACTTTTTGAAACAGTTCTCTGTAGCTAATTAATTGCTAGTTGCAACTTTTCAAAAAGTCGTTTGTGTAGGCAAACCTTTCTAAAAAAATTTCCAAAATACGTTGGCCAATATTGACAAAAATACACTATTTTTCAAACTGATTTTTCGTTAGCTACTTTATGGCTTCTGAAACTTTTCTCAGCGGATTTTAATACAGAAAAATTAGCTCTATTTTTTGGAAAATACCTATGTGTTGGCAAACTTCAGGTTTCTGAAATTGGGCTATAGCGTACATTTTTTTAAGATTACTGTCAGCTGCGAAAACCGATCCGCTTGAAACTTTGCAGACTGTTAGAGCAGATGTATATGGAGGCGCCGAATTTCTAGAATTGTAATTATTATGATTTGGCTCAATATGATACGCTTTTTAAAACGTCACTTTTGATAGAAATTAAAATAACTGAAAATTTGTCGCCGGTAACGAAAATTCGACAAAAATGGCACCTCGGCAAGATAATTGTCTTTAATTTAAGCTATAGATTGTTAAATTTGGTTGAGGCACCATTGAGGTACGTCATTTCAAAAATTTAGTCAAATTTTTCAAAATTTTATTTTTGATGCAGTCATAAGATTTGCTAAAATGTTCCGAGACTTTTCAAACTTTGCAAAAATGCTTGCCTGGTGTTCATCTTGATTGCACTTAAGCAAAATAGTTCGTATCAGCAAGAAACAAAAAATTATAGCAATTTGATTTATTGGAAGTTACTCAGAGCGCCCCCTTAACCCTTTGACTCGCATTGGGAACCTCAGGTACCACACATGGTGGATGCCGTAAAAGAGGCTATAAATCTTGGCTAGCTTTTTCTAGTCAACTGATCTTCGACTTGTTTTTTCAGAAATCGCAGATCTTTGCATTTATGGGCCCAATTTTAGTCCTGCTGCCACACAACAAAACCTATGCTTGATTAAGCACTGTGAAAATTTGACTTTTTTTCATCGCAAAAGTAGTATTTTCTTTCCAGCCTCATTATGATATTTGATCGCAACTCTGGCAGTCTGCTTTTTGTGCATCAGATAGAGCGGAAATTGTAGTTTATTTTTAGCTGTCAACTATGATAGGCGCACGGTTGCTGTGTTAATACTCTAGGGTGAGGTACATATTATGCCTGAGCGATGGCGCAAAATTTGCACAAACTTTCATCTTTGAGCGCTTATAACACAAAAACGGTGCGTCCTAGACCCTTAGTCGACTGATTATGTTTTGTTCACCATTAAATTGTCTATCGAATGGTGGTTTCGCCAGCTCTCTACGACGCACGTAGCTAGAGCAATGGCCATAAAACTGGAAGGTGTCAAAGTTTGGCTGCCTAGATAGAGAACCTCTGGTCGTCAAAGGGTTAAAGTAGCAGTGTTATTCCCCAGCTGTTGCTTTGATAAGATAGCGCGAGCTCTCGGACCTTACACATAATGCGCTGTAGAATGAATTAATGAATAGCAGGGGTGAATACGAAGTGATTGGTGGAGTGATTTGTTACAAAAGAAAAGAATAAGTTTTAATTTATTTTTATTGTTCTAAAAATTAATTAATATAAGGATTTAGGCATTTAGAAACTAGTTTTAGTAAAGTTTTTGTTGTAATATTTTAATTAGTAATATTTATTATGATATTGTATAAGTAAATATTATATTTTAGGACTCAGTCAAACTGTTAGGTTTTGTTGTTTATGGAATATGATTCACCTACATTGCTCAACTCGTTACACACATAGCTCGTACATAGCAAAAAGTTTGTATCTAAGCACAAATGGAGCAGTTTCGTAGCTATTATGTCCAAGTACAAACTGGTACACTACAATGTAAAAAAGAAACCAACAAGTTTACGCCTCTGGTGTTGTTTCAGTATTTTAAAAGCTTTAAACTGAGTTTATTTTACGACGTTTTATAAATTTAAATTTGGTATGTTTCAGATTTTTTTACACCGTTATAGGAGTTTACAAAATTCATTCAATTTCCGACTGATGATAAATATATCATACAAAGACTTTGATAAACGAAACAATTTGGACGATACTGGAAGGGCGTTCAATCTGTAATTGTGTAGTCCAAGAGTCCACTTTTCTCGACTTAACAGCTGAATCAGTATCTATACTACAGAGAGTTGGAAACAACGCAAACAGAAATATAAAAGGTTGCATTAAAACAATGATTTTCACTTATAGAACAGTAACCTTTCATAGAAACGCGGGAACGGTATGTTTGTAAATTTTTGAATCTCTAGGTTTTGCCCTTTCCCCTGTGCTTTGACTTTCTAAATCAAAGAATTATTCAAGTGCTAAAAATTTGTTGTGTAAGTTAGGTTAGGCTGTAATGGTTTCTGATTAAAGCATAATACAAGGTGGTTATAATATTACAATTACATAACCAGCACAAATGTTTCCGTTATGATCTGCTGGGCCAATTGAGATGATCTAGATTGAACTGAGTGCTGTTGAGAGAAATAGAGCCAGCGAGACTTGGAGGTTGTAGCAGTAGTGTAATAATTTACGTATTACACTTTGTGGTGAGTGGCTATTTCGACATTGATGCAGGCGTCCCGGGTGTGATTTCCGACACCTTCATTTCTTTGTTCAAAATGGCATTCTCTTTCTTCCAACATAAGTAACAACAGGGTAACGCTAGAAGTCAGCGTAAATGTACAAAGTGATTGTGCAGGATTTGCCTGTCTGACTTTGGACTACAGTGCCGACTGCCGATTTTTTAAGGAACCCTTGGGCTACAATATCCGCCGGCTAGTAGTCGTATTCATGAGGCATGAGGCTACTGAAACGAATGGGTACGAGTGCCAATAATGAACTTAGCCCGCCCACAAGATGATATGATTGAAGGATACTAACTAACTAGTAACTACTGGTACCGTTGGCCATCACTATCACGACTATTACTACAATTCACACCTACGTCAGCATTAACACTAGCATTACTAATAAAAAAGACGTGTGCCATTTAAATATTGCCAGCATGCCCTCTGCTGTCACCACTTCCACTGATTCCCCTTCATACTCCGTCTCAACAACGATCACTACTGAAGAACAAACTGCCAACATTACAGATGAATAAAGAGCAATTTTAACACCAACAGACAATGACCACCACAGTCGCAAACAAAACGAAACTTCAATTTCAAGAAAATCAAACTACAAAACAGGTAAAGTGGCTAGAGAATGACAAATGATCTGTGCAAAGTATATCTCATACAAAGATACACGAAAAATTATGAGAAGGAATGGAAGCAAAACAACAACCCACTTGAAACGACACAAGACAATTGATTGAATTAAGAATCAACAAATGAATCAATCTATGACGCAAAATAAATGCTAGTGTCACAAATTGTTGACAAGGAAGAGCAAACTGAAAACAGGCACGAAATCCAAATCAGAAACGCTGAAATATCCTTACGCTTATGCTGAGTTGAAGAACAAAAACGTGAAAAGTTTGAGTAGAACGGAAACAAAAGAACCTGAGTTCTAAACCATTCATAAGTAGAAAAACCATGGACTTGAAACCGAACAGAAATTGTTAAGTCATGGAATACATTCAGTAATGAAAAAACCAGGAAACGAAGAACAGTCACCGCATGCAAGAAGAACAAAACTTACGAGTAAGCAAGATACAACAACCGCGGTAATTACTACCGCTACTACCAAATCCACTGAGCCTTTAACAAAATTTTAATACACAACCTACTTCGAAAAACATCAATAACTGAAAACGTAAGGACTAACTATTGGAACAGAAATCAAAATCCAAACAACAAAAAACAGAAGAAGAAGCAAACACAGGCATGGCAGAGTATATCAAAACTATGACAGCAACAGAGCTCTTCTGCTGTGTGAGCAAAAAGGAAAAAACGGAAGATAAGGCAAACAAAGAACACACAACTGCAAAATCGACAGTCAACAAAAAGAGTATAAACGTAAAAGAAATGAAAAAATTGAAATGTCTAATATAGAAAAATTAAAAAAGAAGAAAATAAAAACAAAGTTACAAAACAGGAGCATTGAAAGGAACTTAGAAGTCTGCCTTAACCAAAACTAAACAAGTACAAGCAAAAGACCAATCCACACGGTAAAATGAAACACAAGATCTCAAAGATGAAACGAATACCAATTGTGGTAGATTGAAATAAACTGATCGTAGTAGAAATATGCACGGCATAGAAGAACACAAGAAGAAGAAGAAGAAGAAGAAGAAAAACTTACCATCTAGTCTGTGATGCTCTAGGGTACCCAACCCCTTGCACACAGTTAGATGTTACCCTATGCCAGGTCAGAAGAGTCCTTTGACTCTAACCATTATCTTCTGGAAAAAAAAAAAACCGCCACACCACCCCGTTGGTTTTAGTTCCCAAAAAAAAACCCAAAAAAAAAAAAAACACAGCACAAAAAAACCAACCACACCAACACCACACAAAAACAGCCAAACAAACCACCCCCCCCCGCTCACAGCACTTGCTTTTAAATCATTCATATTAAACTGAAGACAAAACTCGCTAGTTGCCGTGAAGACCAGTTGCTCTACGGGGGTTTGTTTGTGACGTCCACTTTCTGTGTGTAAATTTTCTTTATTTTGGCTAGGCGCAAGCGCCCCCCCCCGCCCCCCCCGGCGCCCGCCGCGGGCGCCCCGGGCCCCCCCCTCCCCCACCCGCCCCGGGGCGGGGGGGGGGGCCGCGGTCCATTCTTAAACAGACAAAGCCCAGCCAAGACCACCTCGGCCCCATCTGCCACCCCTCCCGCCCAACCAGCCCGCCCCGGCCCGCCCCCCCCCCCCGCCCCGCCGCGGGGGGCCGGGCCGGGCCGGGGCCGGGCCGTCTGACTGAGCGTCGGCCCGGGGCCGGCCCGGCCCGGTTGGCCCGGTCGGCCCGCGGCCGGCCACCGGCCCCGGCCGATCTCTAATTTTACGCGGCGGCCTCAGCCGCCGCGTATATCAATATTAGGGTGTCTGTGGCAAGAAGAATTTCTTACCTATTCAAAACGTAGCCGGTAAATACAGCTTTGCTGTCTGATACTCTGATATATGTATATGACGTAATATTCGTTAGGCTCTAGCATGCTGTGTAAATTAGGGCAACTTGTTAGACCTATACCTCCGATCCGATTGTACAGACGCAAGAGTCTCACTTGGAATATTCAAATTTATCGAAGCTAGATCACATTGTTACCTTCAGATTCCTGAATGTTCAGGCGGTCTTATTGCTTGTATTCTTTTGATTTTTTGTGGTGTCAGTTTTCTTTAAACTTCGATTTACACCCTATCTAAGCGATGCTTGCAGTGCTTTTAGCTCTTAGGGGTAGATACTTCGTCAGTTACGCTAGTTTCGCCTGTATCATGCCTTTGTTTGTAGCTTTCGTAGTAGCAGTGATCATTAGTAGGTGTACTAGCAGTGGTTGTTGTAGCAGTGGCCGTTGTAGCAATAGTCGTTGTAGCAGCAGTGGTCGTCGTAGTACCAGTAGTAGTAGTGGGGTCGTTGTAGCAGCAGCAGTGCAGTGTTATAGTAGCAGGGGCCGTTGTAGTAGTTGTAGTTATAGCAGTAGTAGTAGCAGTGATAGTTGTGGCACAAGTCGTAAATGTAGCAGTGGTCGTTGTAGCAGCAGTCGTAGTAGCAGTGGTCGTTGTAGTAGCAGTGAGCAGTTGTAGTAGGAGTAGCAGTGGTCGTTGTAGCAGCAGTCGTAATAGCGGTGGTCGTGAAGTGGTTGTTGGAGCACCAGTCGTAGAATGTAGCAGTGACCGTTGTAGTGGTAGCAGTGGTTGTTGGACTAGTAGCCGTTGCAGCAGTAGTCGTTCTAGCAGCAGCAGTCGTAGTAGCAGTGGTCGTTGTAGTAGCAGTGAGCAGTTGTAGTAGGAGTAGCAGTGGTCGTTGAAACAGCAGTCGTAATAGCGGTGGTCGTGAAGTGGTTGTTGGAGCACCAGTCGTAGAATGTAGCAGTGACCGTTGTAGTGGTAGCAGTGGTTGTTGAACTAGTAGCCGTTGCAGCAGTGGTTGCAGTGGCAGCAGTTGTAGTAGAAGTGGTAGTCGCAGCTGTGACCTTTGTAGCAGTGGTAGTTGTTGCAACTCCTAGTGATTTTTTATAAACCATTTTCTCCTTTGGACTTTATCATTCATGCCTATCAAAGTAATAATACTAATCTTTTATACATTTTTTCTATTTTCAAGACAATTTATGTTGTAGATGATGGTCTACCGTCTAAATCTAGGTGTTAAAATAACAATAAAAACTGGAAAAAACGTCGGGACAACTATTTGAAGTACCGTATTACCTTGAATAAAGCCCCAGCCTTGAATAAAGCCCCAGCCTTGAATAAAGTCCCAGGGAAGAAGTTCACGTAATAATAAAACCCCAGCCTTGAATAAAGCCCCTGGTAGCTTCATTCAAAACGTCTCGAATAAAGCCCGGGGCTCTAATCAAAACGTCCTGGAATAAAGCCCCACCTGCGTGCGTACAAAACATCCAGCAGCTTGAACGCAACGCGAGCGCTATTTATGCTCATAAGTTTTTTTAAATTAATGAATGTTTTTTGTTGCGTTGTGTTGTATGGTTTGTGGCTAGTGCCGAATTATTACGATTTGACCATTAAATTTACCCGTTACAATTCGTGGTAAGTAAAATATTACCTTATTTTTCATTCCGCCTTGGGGCGGAATATGATTGCATAAGACCAAGAGTAGGTATTTTTGGTGCTATAAGCCACTCCAGACTAAATATACTCAGAATAGGACGAGTATATGGTAGTACTTTATTTGATTTGGGATTAGAAAACGTTCACAGTTGCTTTATCTACAAAATAAATGCCTTATCAGGGTTGGCGCGATAACGCCTAACTCTAGAATAGGACTCGCTCACCACATTGCGGAATTTCAAAATTAAATACATGCAGGCATATCTGTTTTATTTAGTGTGTGTACATGCTGGCCAGTTTCAAGCCAAACAAATTGTTCAATATTACCCGAGATGTGTATAAAAATCACCTCCCGCAAACTCGGATTTTTCCGTCTTTTCTTTCACGATCGCAAATCTTAAGAAACAAACATATCGCGGGGCATTTTTTGTGGTTTTTAACTCAATTCGGTTGGAATAGATTCATTAGCAAAAAGATGTTCTAGGCTTCTGCGGTTTTGGCTCGGCTGGGAGGGAAAAACCCCGTATGTGAATATAGGCCCCTATGCTGTGGATTTCAGTGTGCTATTAGTTTTGTCGT
>JASANF010017540.1:0-37334 GCA_030248245.1 Trissonchulus sp. WLG1_4
TTAACTGTAGGTCGTTCAAAGTACCGTTTTTAGACTTCATTACTATGTGGAAGCTAATTCAAGTCCAAAAATAATGGCAACCAGTGATAATATACTCCCGATAACATATCGTTAAAGTTGAAAAAATTAACCACACAAACACAATAAAGAAGATTGCTAGTTTTCAACTTCTGTCATCTGATTATGTATTGCTGTTTGAACGGACATTTTTTTAGCAACTACCAAAGTTATCAATCGAATAGAAGATAAGGCGCTTTGGTAAATCACAGCCTTGATGTTCCGAGCCTCAATTAGAGTGGTATGTTGGTTCCCGGCTCGTACTCTGGTGATTGCTAATTATTTCAATGGAAAAAGAAACTTGAATTAACAATCGGTTAACAATTGCAACACCTATTGGTTTATCCTACATTAAAATTGGAAGTTTCGTGACTATGTAAATGAATTCAAGGCCCATTTCGTTACCGGACCGAAATGGATGGACAAATTTCAGCCGCGAATATACGAATCAATATCAGACGTAATTTCCAGACACCATTTTGATCCTGCACCAGCCAGAAAAAAGGTCTCCCTAGAATAATTTTCTGTTGCGCCACAGCGTTTAATATTTCCTCTGGAATTGTGACACTCAGACCTAACCATGGACGACTGTCCCAAGGCATAATATGAAGTGTCATACTCTTCCCATTATATACGTACTTTTTGTTTGCGATTAGTTTTTAATGCGCAACAGGCCTAATGCTGTCAAACGTTAACACCTCTAACTTCTCACTCACTGAACTACTTTGGCAGTAAAATTTTGCTTGTTTTGACAAATAATTTTACAAAAACTAAACTGCTGTATGTTACTACAAAACACGTACAACAACACAAAACCTTATGATACTCATGTCCGCAGCTACATATACCTTAAAGTTTAGTGCAATTTTACGTGCTAATACTTCAAAATTTAAATGAGAATGATGTAAAACAATTAGAATTAGCTAGCGCTTGATTTCCGAACATTTATCATGCATTTTCAAAGCGTCAGTATAAATGTTTGGGCACCTTTACACCACATTTACTGCAGGCCCAATACGGGCCTGAAAGCCCAAAGCCCAAAGTCCTGATGATGTCATATTAATCCGATTTTCAAGCGGTTCTAAAATCATGTCTGAATCATGTTCTACAACCTTTGAAAGAAATAGACTTTACTTGCAGTGTGTAAATTTATAGTCTAATGGATCATTCTATGGTACACTGGCATAATTTTAGGCTAAAATTTATGGGGGGGGCACCCCCCCCCCCATGGATGGGGGGGGGCGCCGACAAAAAGGGGGGCGCACCAAATTCACGATAAGAAGACATTATTTTTAAACGAAAAAATGGTTAGTATACGTTAAATGTTACGTTTTCATACGTTATTATAGTTGCGCTAATACTAAATTTAGCAAAAAAGGACCGAAAAACTCGAGGAACACGACATACTCTTGCTTTAACTAAAACGTCGCTAAAAGGTCCTAACTCAAACTAGTCTAAACTAGACGCACTAGACTTGTTATTACAATATGAACTATCCTAATAATTCTGATAATGATAATAATTCAACTTCTACCAGTCATATAAACATACTGAAAACGCCAAATTGTAGAGCTACATATTCTGCACTGGATCTGTAACTTTCAAGGTTGTAAGACCTACTATCCTTAAGTTATGACGCCAAAACGCCAAACTTTTTACGTTTAGGCAGCAAAACATGAAGTCGATCTATTTTGACGTTTTTCGGCAAGTAAGACAAATATAACCCTAATGTTTTTGGTATCACCAGAAAGCTCTTTCTCTGCCCTAACTAACAGTGAAAACTAGAACTTTTTACGCGGTACCTGAATAAAGTTACAGCCTAAAGTGCGTCAAAATGACGCAATATTTAGTCAAAATATTTTGACGTTTTTCGGCATATAAGTCAGCGGTGACCTATAGTTTTTTTGGTATCAAATGAAAGCTCTAACTCTTAGGTATCCAACAACGAAAACTAAATCTTTTTACGCGGTACTTGAAGAAAATTACGGCCAAAACCATGGCGGTGGTCCAGTATTATTAATATTTCAAATGTATTTTGACGCTATTGGGAACATGTCAGCCAGAATCTATAGTTTGGTTAGTGTCAATTGAAAGCGCCTTTTCTGAACTATCGAACTGCGGAAACTAGAAAATTTTTGGTGGACCCTAAAAAAAGTTATTCCCAAAACCGTGGTGGCTGAAAAACATCATTATTTGGTCAAAGACGTTTTTCGGTATATAAGTCAGCGTCAACGTATAGCTTTTTTGGTATCAAATGAAAGCCCGTTTTCTGCCCTGTCTAACTTTGAAAACTAGAACCTTTTACGTGGTACTTGAGATAAGTTATGGTCAAAAGTACTTTTTAGAAAAGAATTTTGTTCGAAAAAATTTCTCCTCTACTACTCACACCATAAACGTATTGAACAAAGTTCGAAAAAATTGAAATCGTTATAACTTGCGTCAACCTTGACGTAGAAACACAAAATTGACAGCATTCAACTCAGCATTGAAGGGGCTTTCGGATGATACCTCACATGACGTTTACGGACGCAACGGCCAGTCACGTATGACTATTATTTTTATACTGACCATTGGTCGCCGTTTACGTCATCATGCGACATATCAATTGATAGCTCTTGACAAGCGCAAGCATATAAAACAAATTTCACGTCGATACCATAACCCTAACAAACGTTATGGCTCCTGGAATTTTTCCCTTTAGTGACTACCTATAATCACCTCATATGCGATCAAATCGCATTGTAATTCAACTTTTAACTAAATTTGAAAAATTTTTTAAACAATTTTCATTGTCATACATTAACTTACGTCAGGTACTAGATTTGGTCGAACTAGTCTAAACTAGACGCGCTTGTCAAATTTGAAGTGAAATTGTCAAATTCAATTTTGAAGTAAAATTTAAAATTTTTTGAAAAAGATTTTATTGTCAAACACTGCTTGACCTCACGTTGTAGATCTAGTCTAACTAGTCTAAACTAGACGCACTAGTCTTGTATTAATTATAATAATAATATAATAATAATAATAATAATATTAATATAACCTAATAATAATAATAACGGACATGACAGATACAAAAGGGTTGCCTTTTTTTGCTTCGCAAATTGGTCGGCAACCCAACAAAGCCCCCCCACTTCTGGCCAATCACTGATACCGGGTGCGTCTGGCCACTGCTCTGAAACAACAACACCGCAGGAGAGTACTAAACTAATGTCTGACCAAAAATTGCTGGACCCTGAGATATAAATTATACGGGAAAAAATACTACGGGATTACTTTTACTTACGTCTGTTTTTTCGAGGTACTGTAGTAGTGGTTTGATTTTTGTGACTACTCGCTATACTGGCTTGGTGCCTGACCTTCGTTTTTTTCGTAATCAAATCACAATATGTTTTCCATTGTCCGGCAATTGTACGGGCCCAGCAATTGTTGGTCAGACATTAGAATCAAAAAAGTCCATCTTCCACTTCCAAAAAAAAGTAGCACCGTTTTTCTTTAACTGCTCGACCAGGTAATGCTGTTGAACAATTGAACTCAGGGTTAGTTCCATACATAGGCAGCTGCGAAATTCCGATAATAGAGCCGTCCACGGCGGGGAAGAGGGGGGTCCCAGACCCCCCCCGGGGGAGGTACGCAATACTTAAAAAGTTTGTCGATCTAGGGGGGGGGGGGGTAAGCCGATTTGTGTCGAGGAGCGGACATTTCCAAACGACTCATGCCTCTATGAAATCAATTCAAAATTTAGACTGGACTATTTTTCTTGAGGGGCAGACCAAAGTCAGGTGACCACCATTTTGGTCCTCTCTCGGCCTATCGCCTTTTACCTTAGTTTTTTGCTATCTTGTTTCTGTTTTTTATGATTATTTACTATTTCATGTATGCGTGCTGCCTTATACTCTATTACGCTTTTGATCTATATGATATTTGTCTTGTTACTGACCAATAAAAAACGGCGGCTATGCTTAACAGTATTGTAAAGCCGCCTGCTTTAGAAATAAATTTTTTCCTTCTCCTTTCTGGGGGGACGGAACCAAAACATTCCCCCCGTGCCCACTGTATGGTTAGTTAGTTCACTTTCAAACACTTACAGAGCCAAAAATATCTTTCGAAAAAAATTACATCCAAAAATGCATTTTAACTTAATTAAAAAATTAGCGTCATTCGGTATTATTTTTAGATGATGTCTTACAATAATGTCTTCGTGTTTGGGGTCCAGACTCCCGCAGAGAGCCGCCAGGAAATCCAACTCCTGAACCACCTCCACCTTGCGATCACAAACCGATTGGTCAGCACTATTGATAAAGCTCTGAAACACAATCTATGTACTGCACAGAGTCCCTTAAACCCTGGTTCAATGCTTTTACAACTAATCTAATGATAAAGAAATCTAAAAATATTAACAAAACATCTGTACAATCAATACATCAATACTAATCTGTTCGCTTCCCTGAGATAGGGATTCCCCCCTCCCCACAATAGAGGTGCCGGGAAAAGATACAGAAAACCCGAGCAAAAGTCGCACTTTTTGGGCACTGCAAAAGTTAAGATATTTTTTGGTCAATCAGGGCAAAGTGTTCAAAATTTCAAATATTGTTATTTTTCGGGAGGCCCCAACACAAAGCCGAGATAGTGCACCTATTGCATGTGGCTGTAAACGTGTATATTATACTGTGTATACTGCATATTATAAAGTATGGTGTATGAATATGGGTGCAAGACCTCCGCAAAAAAAACCCATAGTTCCTGATCCTTGAACTAAAACAGCCACGGGGATAAAAAAATATTCCCAAAAATTGGCCGCAATATTAATGCTCCATCATATTTCCAAACCCCCCCCCCCATTATATGAAATCACCTCCAAATTCTGCAGTCTCGGAGCGATCAACTGGTTGAGCAATGCGTAGACATCGTCCAGGGGGAGACAGGACATAATGTAGCCCAGACACTGGACAGCGCGCAGCTTGTCTGGCCCGGGAATGGCGGGGGCCGTCAGACACTCGTACAGTTTCTGCAGCACCACCTGAAAAAAAGAAAAGAAGAAAAGAAAATTGAAAAAGAAAAACGAAATGGATCTTAATATGTTAAACAAAGCACGATGAAATAAATTTATTCTAATTCAAATATTACTTTAACAACAAGACGTGTGTTCTCATAATATACACCTTCACCCACAGTTTAACACGGAGGGATATGGGAGGACCCCCCAGATTTTCAATTTTGGTACAAGGGCAAAATAAATTAGAGCCAACAGTCAGTGGCGTAGCCAGAAAAAAATTTCGGGGGGGGGGGAATGACTGTTCGATTTTTTTGAAATGTGTTAAAATGCACTTAATTTCGACATTAACGCAAAAAACGACACATATTACTATTTTTTCGGTCAAAAACATGCATATTTTCCACCGCTGCAGCATCGAACGTAAAATTGGAGCTCAAACCTCCGAAAATTACAAAAACGGTGGCCGGCAATGGTCCAGAAGCTAGCAAATTAGCAACTTTTCCAAAATTTTTTGACATAAAAACTGTAAACTTATAATATACTAAAATACTAACTAACTAACTATAAAAATGTATTTTTTGTAACAAAAAACAACTAAAACGATACACCAAACATTGTATTAAGCAAAGACATAGGGCACAATGCAGATGTATGTACATGCACATGTTTTAATTTAAGATAAAAGCAAGAAAGAGTGAACCAGAAGGTTGCGGGGGTCTGGGGACGGCAGCCCCCAGAAAAAAATTGGGGAAATTTTCAATTTTTAGGCCAAATTTGGTCAATTGGAGACGTATCAGAAATTTTTTCCGGCCGGACCATAAAAACCAAAGGGGGGACACTTGTGTAAAATTTCAGTCGGAAATAATTTCGGGGGGGGGGGGGGGGGAATTCCCCCCATTCCCCCCCCCCCTGGCTACGCCCCTGCCAACGGTACAAGACCAAGCAAAATTTGCTTTTAAATATGAACAGTAATTATCTACAATTATTAAATTTAGGCGATTTTTACCCGCATTTTGGGGAAAACTTTCAAAAATCGCTAATTTCTGCGCCAAAATATGGTATTTTGGCCACCGTGTATAAAAATCGTCAAGTTTTCACAAAAACACGGTCATTTTTGTCTGACTTGGTACAAACAAGGGCATTGAAAATGTCGGTACAGTACCCCACCCCACCCAGATCGGACCCCCGTGTTAACCATACATGTATAAGAAGGGGAATGTGGCGGACCCCCCCCCCCCAAAAAAAAATCGAGAAGCCGGGGGGGAGGGTCCCCAAAATTTGGCCGGAGAGCCCCCCAAAATTTTGACTCCGATACATGTATGCCTTGACGAACCTGGTGTCCCCCGCCGTCGGCTTGGGGAAAGGCCGTCTGGCAGGCAGACACAATGGCGCCAGTCCTATTGTCCACCAAGTCCTTGAGGGCCAGCGTGGCGTAGGTCACCGTGCTGGGCTCACTCAGGTAGGCCGTTACCAGGGGGAGCACGTGGGCGTACCTGAAACAAGAAAAAGACATTTTCAGGCTTATGCGCACCCCCCACCTTTTAGCAGAGTTTCAGGCACGGTTTTTTTTGCTCAAAATTGTGCTCATTTGAGCATTTGAAAATAAAAATGAGAATTGAGAAATAAAAATGAGCGACAAATGAGCATTGTTGTTATTGGCCCAAAACGTCGTCATGAGTAGAAATTAAGAAACTCCCGAAAAAATTTTCTCGAGTAATTTCCACAAGGGTCCCACCATTAGTTTTTTGTCGTAAACTTTTTTGGGTATTTCTAATTTTTAAAATGTTTCCAAGTCGCCAAGTACTAAACCATAAATATTGCTATTCATCACCTTGTGCTTCTGCTTGTATATTATGTAGTTTATTTCAGCTTATGTAACCAGTATTTTAATTTCCGATACGTCTCTAATTGACCAAATTTAGCCTAATAATAAAAAACTCTCAAAATCTCTTCCTTGGGGCTATCGCCCCCAGACGGCCAGATCCCTGCATTTCTGTGGCTTTGGTTAGTATTATTATTTAGCAAAATCTGCGCATGTATACACGAGTACATTATGTTGCATTTACTTCGTTCTACACTGTCTGAGGCGACGTTCCCATCCTTTGTTTTAAAATTTTTGCTGGAGGAAAAAATTTCTGATGCGTCTCCAGTTGACCTAATTCGACCTAAAAATTGGAAAAATCTCATTTTTTCCGGGGGCTGCCGCCCCCCAGACACCTGCAACTTTGTGGTTTAGTCATCTTGCGTTCGTTTCGTAATGTGAATTTAAAGTTATTCCCCAGACTTTTCTTCTGGGTACGCCACTGTAGCCATCCTTTTGCATCGGATGACAAACCCCCAGATATTGCCGGGGTCCGCTCATTCCCAGACCGGTCTTAATCCGCATAAATTTTTCACTTACAAATATCGCATAAACCCCTTTCTTTCCTGCCGATGACTTCCCCACCCGCAATTCCGGGCATTACATCTGGGGCTGGGCCCTATTTCAATAAACTCACAGGTCACCAATTATTGTGATATTTGTTAGTGCCAAAATAGGTGATTCAGTAAACGAATACACATGTAATTTCGTTACAATTACCTGATTTTGTCCCAAATTTGTCACAATAATAGTGAGCCTGTGATTTGTTTTGAAACAGGCCCTTTGATCCTTACTGAGTACTTCTATTTGTAAGCAAAAAACGACTACACATGTTGGTTTGGCTATGCAACAGTGCAAAAAAAGTTGGAAACACGTTAAAAATTTTGAGCACTTGAACGTAAAAATGAGCATCGAAACTTAAAAATGAGCATGATTTGAGCATCGGCCGTTTTGAAAAAACCCTGATTCAGCTAAGTTTTCTTGGAATGACCAAAAATTTCTTTTGCGTCAGCGAAATTTTTGGCACACAACTACATATTAATCTAAACAATGTCATGTCAAATCAAATCAACTCCGACAAATCTAGCTAATGTCCCACTAAAGCTATTCGCTGAAGTAAAAATGTTTAGCTAGGAAATCTCATTTAGGTAGAAATCACAAATCAAAGGGAAAAAACAATGGTTCAAGCAACGCTGTTGAAAGCCATCCTCAAAGAAACAGCAATAAATTTACCAATTCATATCCACAATGGTGGAGGAATATTTGGAAACGCATTGGAGCATGATTATGGCCAGATCTGGGGAGTTCACTTCGATCGATTTCACTTGGCTGAAGATATAGAAGGCCGGGATTCACAAAAACCGTTTAACTTTGAAATCAGTCGAAGATAGTCTTTTCAAATAAAATAGAACATCGTAATGAAAGTTGTTAAGTGCAACTCAAAAGATAGCGTCTTCGACTAACCGCCTTTTGTGATGCATTCAAAAGATTGTCAAAAAGTTCAAATACAATGACCACTAATTGATTAATAATCTTACTGATAAAAAAACCGTAATCAACAATTAATAAATAATAACCTCAAAATCGCTTCCAACTCCGTCAAGTCAACATTATTATCCCCAATGGCTTCTAGAATAAAAAAAGCAGCCTCTCGATGCACAGTCACCAGTTGGGGCGGGTTGGGGTTGTCAAAATGGAACATGTGTCTGAGCAGGTCATAGAATTGATTGGCCAGAAATCGATGGCAAACCGCTATTACGTCTTTCATGGACTGTCGATAAGACTGGAATGACTCTAGCTCGACAGCACTGGCGGTGGTGGGAAGACATAGTTTTCGCTCGACCAGTTGCTCGCACAGTGAGCGGACGTAGGGCAGAAGGGCATGGTAGAGGCGCTCGTGATAACCGCTGTCGTCTGAAAATAAATTTGAAATTAATAAATTAAAAAATTGTTACTATCGTCTGCAACAAAATTAGAAATTAACGTCAATTAGAAATTAATTGATTAAAAAAATTGTTACTATCGTCTGCAACAAAATTAGAAATTAACGTCAATTAGAAATTAATTAATTAAAAAAATGTTACTGTCGTCTGCAAACAAATTAGAAATAAACATCAATTAGAAATTAATTAATTAAAAAATGTTACTGTCGTCTGCAACAAAATTAGAAATTAACGTCAATTAGAAATAAACTAATTGATTAAAAAAATTGGTATATTAATTGCAAATTAGAGACTATTAAAATTAGTCTCAATTATTTATTCTGATTAATACAGTTTTCTTGAAACCCGCTACTTCTTTATGGTACAACACGTCACTCAGCTGTTCAACTTGAGCAAAGACCGTTAAGTCAAACTAACAACACTGCCAAACCTTACTCTATTTGCAACAGCACTAGAAACAGCTAGCTAACTTATTCAGTCCACTTCAACATAAGCAGAAAAAGCTATGCTACGGTTGGAGGATCAAATCGCAGCTACTCGGTTATACGTAGTCTCCTTGAGCAAGAGATTAGGGCCACATTGCTCCTGCCAACCCAGCAGTCCATCCTCATCTGGTCGGTAAATGGGTACCACAATAACGTGGGAAGGTAACAGGGGTCCGTGTAGGGCATTATGCCTTGAAGGACTGGCCCCCCCTCCACGGGTGTAGTCCCTCTTGAAGTGGCATCCCTGACGCTCCAGGTCTTTGAGATGAGCACCGCACCCGAGGGCGGACATATTATGCCAAAGGATAGTTCTCAATCCGCGGTTACCTTTACCATAGCTGTATATGCGGACTGACCGTGTCTCTCGGAGCACGTGAACTCCTCATAGAGGCTCAGCCAGCCCGGACAGGCGTGGACACTGATAGTCTCGTCCACAGCGTAGACACCAGGGTAGGCAGAGAGACGAGTGAAGACATCCAGTATCTGAAATCGGCAGGAGTGGTTTTTTCAAGTCTGACAAAAAAGTGTTACGCCTGGAACCATAACGAAACTGCATATCACGTTAACAACGAATGGAAATCATCAAGAGTACATACAGTGCCAATGAATGGCACAAATTATGACATCTTTGTTCGCCACAGTGTTTTTCAGCAATTTTTGTTCAAACGTCAGGTCAGGTCATGACCAAAAAAGTTCCTACTGCTAACTAAAGTCTTATGTAGCAAATTG
The DNA here is from genome assembly GCA_030248245.1 of Trissonchulus sp. WLG1_4. NCBI lineage: Eukaryota > Metazoa > Nematoda > Enoplea > Enoplida > Ironidae > Trissonchulus > Trissonchulus sp. WLG1_4. Next base: position 10,072 of record JASANF010017540.1, read on the forward strand.
CATAAAAAATTTCTGGAAAAGCTTAGAAATGCCACCAACGCAATAAGCTACTCAATTGTTTAAAATTAAATTAGCATTTTAAAATTTTAAATTAAATCAGACTTTTTTTAGAGTTGACTTAATAAATTTAGAGAGCCTATTCGGATAAACACGAGCGCACCTACCAACAGGGCAGCCGGACAGCCATCCGACTCCGCGAGATATCGACACAAAAATCCAGCCTGATTCTCAACCAGACACGACAACATTCGACCCACAGAGTTCACAACCTCTTCAAACTCATTGGCTGATGCTCCTTCCAAGTTTGTCTGAAATAAATCATAATTCCAGTTTTTTTTAATTTTCTTGAATCCGTTTTTTCTTTTTTCTTCACCAATCCGTATTTTATTTTTTCACCAATCCTCTGGAGTCCAACATGCAACAGCACAAAAAAACGGTCAACTCTTCCCAGTTTCCAAACAAAAAATTCGACCGGCTGCTTTATTTTTTTAACCCCCATTAATTATAAGAAACAAAACTTGCAATTTTAAACATAATATATTCAGAATTTGTTAAGTTAAATATAGCACGATAAATAACACAAAAATGCCATGGTATAGACTAGCGAAGCAAGCAAAAAAGCAAAAGCAAAAGCAATTAATGAAAAGGTATTAATCAAAAAATTCTTATCTAAACCATTCTTATTCCTATCAGTTTTTCCCAATTCCCAATTTTTCAAGCAGTTTCTTATCCATGATACTCATGACTTGGTCACGAAAATACAGCAAGCATAAACATGTATGTATATATACATGTATGAGGAGGGATGGGAGGGACCCCCTGAGTCCCTGACATATTTTTAGTGGGGGGGGGACTGCGGGGACGCCCCCCCTTTAGGTCCGGAGCCCCCCATTTTGGTCGCCCCCCCCCCATTTTGAGCCCCCCATTTCAGTTGGGGTGCCCCCCCCCATAGCCCAAAATTTTTTTCCGGAAGGACGTTTTAGCGAATTTTTAGCTGTAGGGATGTCGTGTTCGTTAGGTTTTTGGGTCCTTTTTTGCTTAATTTAGTATTAGCGCAGCTATAATAACGTATGAATACGTAACATGTAACGTATAATAACCATTTTTTCGTGTAAAAATAGTGTTTTATCGTGAAATTGGTGCGCCCCCCCCCCCATTTTGGTCGACGCCCCCCCTCATCCATGGGGGGGCTGCCCCCTCCCATCGTGCCCCCCCCCATAAAACTTTGCCTAAAAATATGCCAGACCCCCCCCCCCCAAATCGAGAGGACGGGGGAAGGTGCCGAAAATTTGAGCAAAATTTAGCAAAAAAAGTCACTTTTCGGAAAAAATTTTACCGAAATAAGCAAACTTTAAGGTATTTTCGGTCGATCAGGGGGGTAGGGTCCCCAAAATTGGCCGGAGAGCCCCCTCCCAAATTTTGACCCCGCTACATGTATGAGCAGTATATATATATATAGCAGTCGTGCTATGCCACAGACTGACCCCAGCGGCACTGAGGGCCATTTGCAGGGCATTGAGTTGAGCAGCGGTCCACTCGCACAGCTTGGCCAGCAGTCTGGGATACTGGGACAGGGCTGAGTTGCCGACCAGGGCAAGGACCAGCTCGCATTGCGTCACCAGCACCGCCTGACGCACCCGACCGAAAATAAAAACACTGATTAGCGTCGATTCATGTATGCTTATAATATTATACACAGCCCTATGTCCGTTCAGCCGGCAACGAAATAATCACTCCATTAGTAATGTATGTTTTAATAATACATGTACACTCGCGCAAAAGTTTACTATTAATAAAGTTATGTATATATAGTTATTTTAGTTTAGTACAGCTGGTTTATCGCTAGTTAACAGAGAAGTTTTTATGACGGTCGATTGACCACGGCTGTTAGGCCGGCAAAACTACGGAGGAAAGAGGAATCAAAAAGTTTTATGCGGTTTTCGTGGACTCTAGCTTTCTGTCATGTGCCCTGTTTTTCATGCTTCATCAATTTGCTTATCCAAACAAGAGTGAATGAAAAATCATGGCATTTTTTAGCAAAATTTACGCCCAAAGGCATTTACTGCGGTCAATCAGTCTGGAGGGGTTGTCAAAATTTGTCCAGAGAGCCCCCCCCCCCACTTTTGGAACCCTGTTTAATGACAACAAAGCATTATATATGCTGTATGTATATGGCAATTGATGAAAGACCTACTTATTTCCCAAAAGGCGACACCTAACAGTGTTATGATGGTGGCCTCCCAGTCTTGCAAGTCGGACTCGAACTCACACCAAGCCATCAGGCACTGACACATCAGCTGGAAAACTTCGTCCGAAACCTCGTGCCTAAACAAACAGACTCTTTGGCTCGTATTCACAACTCTTCTATCATCCGATATACTCCGGGCAATTTAACGACCGAATGGCCGAATCTAATTGTTGCCCATTATTAGTATGGAAGAGCTATATATAGTGTATGCCGTTTTAATGGCACAACAGCATAGATCCTTGTTAGGATATGCTTGTAAACTGAATAAACAAGCAAATATAAGTATATACCAGGGTTGGCAAGTCTCGGGTTTGCAACCGAGACCGAGACCGAGACCAGGCAACCGAGACCACCCAAACGAGACCTACGAGACCGAGACCAGCCCTTGGGGGACCTTTTTCCAAGTTTCAAATTTAAAAATTTGAGATACTTTGAAATAAAAAATTTGTGATTAAGTTACAAAAAAGTGACCATTAGGTTGTATGAGTGTATGACTTGCGACTGCGAGAAACGTAACATTGTAAACGACCGAATGCATGAGAGTAAGTGATTGACAGCCGGACCCGGAGAAAATAGGATTATTTTCCTATTATTTATTCTGTCAACTTTTTGTATTTTTTAATAAGTTTCGCACACTTCCTCGCATACCATAGGGTGTTTTATAGTGGCTTGCACACATTGGCATTTTGGCAGTCTGACTCAGGTGCTAGCTTAGAATCGTCCATGCTGGTGCAGTGGTGCTACTGTCAGAAGTTCTGATGCGAGCACCATCCCGTACCAGAAGTTTCTTCCGCTGACACAGTTACGTGGGGGACAGGTTTGATGCCCCAACCACGCCATAGCCCAAAAAGCTTTTGATTGTGCCTAGGTTTTTTTCATAAAGTTGACGTTTTGACATGCGTTGAGAGGTTGGGGCTCAAGAAATTTAATTAAACTGCCACCCAATACGCGCTTCGTAAAGTTGCCGAGGCCAGCAAATTTTTAATTACAAATCAGCTACGAAGTTAGATCTATTTGGTAAATGATGGTCAGTATTTTTACTGTTTAGCATATGCTTGAAAGGTTCCACATATAAATGCAACATCGCTAAGTCAGACGAGCCTTCTAGCTCAAACTTTAACTAATAGCTTGATGTACAAAGTTTAAACTTAAAGTCAGTTTGCCGAATGCCGGTGAACTGACATGTCTGCAGCAGACAGTTGTGACCATTTCATGCTTGGAATTCTATTTGGCAACTTATATAGTAAAGAAAAATGCCCTTGTCGGGCGCTCCTTGGGTAGAATAGGTTACTGTCTGTCTAAAGCGGAAAAATACTTAGGCTGAGCTTGTAAAAGCATTGGTACAAGACTTTATTAATGAGAATATGCAATTCGTGTGAGCTCGTCAAAGTAGGTGAAAAAAAAAGAGCGAAAGTCCGTGAATTTTGGGGGGTCCCCGGGGGTATCTCAGAAAATACTTGACCGATCCGGCTGAAATTTTGCCAGCACTTAGGTATTGCCAAGGGGTGTACACACACAAAATTTCGTGGAAAAAGCTCTTTTATATTTTGAGCTACAAAAAGTTCAAATTCTCAAAATCCGCAATAGTGCTAAATTTTCCTATTCTAGGGTTGGGCGCTATCGCGCCAACCCTGATATTGTAAAAAAAATCTTCGTGATTTTATAAAATTTTGAAAACTTGAAGTTTCATCTGAAATACCGAGACCACCCTATGGCAGGTCTCGGTTTTCCTACCGAGACCGAGACCGAGACCGAGACCGAGACCAGCCTAGTCTCGGGTTTTTACGAGACCGAGACCGAGACTGCCAACCCTGGTATATATATACCTACAGAAACATGTATACCTACCGACAAAGTGAACTGAGAAGTGTCTGTACTTCGGAGGAGCGACGGCCCAGAACCGACCGAACCAGCGATCGACGATCTACCGGCATGGCTAGCGATGAAAACTCGGCCGGGATGGCCGCCAACACTTGCAGGACGGCGGGCGCGGCCGAGGGGCGATCGGGCACGGCTGCGGTCAGCTGGCTCACTGGCTCTGTCCACACATCCGGCATGGTCTGCAGCGCAAGTACCGCCGTGGCAGAGCACAGACGCGACAGCACTACCGCACCGTGCTGTCCGCTCAGAACGCGCTCCAGCAGGAACTGTTTCAAGGCCTGAAACATTAATACAACTGGTTCCGGTTGAATCGGCGATGGATCGGATAGGGTTCACTGGCAAATAGACGAATGACGACCCATTTTGGGGGCTTCACAGTGTCACCAGCCAAAGCAACAAAGGCTAAGATAGAGTCTGAGATAGAGGCCGATACTGTCTTTAGGTATAGTGGTGCGGGAAAAAACCCTATTTCCAACTTTTCGGGTCGTCCTGTGCGCCACATAAATCAGATCCATTAATGCTCACGGCTGTTATAACGGCCATCTTTTGCCTAACTGTTGCACCAACAAAATGGATTCTAACTACTGACGTTTCTGAGTAATAAGCCTCGAAACCTCCGCGAAAAAAACTCTATGCGGGAAAAAACCCTAATACGGGGGCAAAACCCTATCACTTTTTTGGTTGTTCTATTAGCAGTGAGTATAAACACAATTTCATCGTGTTCTACAACTCTTAGGCTGCAGTATGGACTAAAAAACCGTTTCTCCGACACCCATGTGACTCACAATAATTCCTCAAAAATGGACCCTTTTTGGCAGAAATGACTTCTGCCCAAATATGCATTTTTCCGTATTTAAAAGCATTAAAAATAGTTATTTGCGCTTATTACGTTCGAAACGGTAGACAAACACCGCCCGCGTCTACCGTTCTTGGATTTGGATTTAAGTGGTACGCAGCAGCTAAAGCCCATATATAGTGGGGTGGGAAAACAACCCTACGCGTTTTGCGGGGAAAAAACCCTAGTGCTTCCTGGCCGGACCTTTGGACATAGGCCCTTTTTAAGTATGTAGGCGGAAAGCGCCTCCCAAACTGACTTACCACACCAATTTTTGTGCAGTTCTGAGGGGCCTGTAGCATTTTTTATGAAATATCAAAATTTAGCATGTTGAAAAATTTCAGTGACAAAATTTTCCAAATTTTTGACTTGTCATAATTTTTCACAAAAACACTTTTGGCGAACGCCGTTTGCGTTTTTCAAGAGAGTTACCTTTCCTCTATACTTGTAAACCTCAAAAACAGTGAAAAACGTTGTGGTTGACCCGTGACTGTTCAAAGTTTGTGCGGGAAAAAACCAGGGTTTATTTTTTCGTTTTTTTCTTGGTGGCCAGCTGGCCACTAGACCCGAAATTTTAGTGGCCAATGCAAAAATTTAGTGGCCAATTTGAAAGATGAGTCAAAAATTTGCTGAGTTAAAAATACTGAAAGTTACCTAACCCAGAGGCCGTCCAGCTTCCAGAAGCTAGCAAATGTGGAAAGTTTACAAATCTTTTGACATTACAAACCACGAATTCAAAGGACCATAAAACCAAAGGTGGGAACCTAGGGTAAAAAATTACACGGATAAAATTTCGAGGGGGGATTCCCATTCCTCCCTTGTTTACGCCCTAGTTATATACTACACATGCTGTCATGAAAGACAAACCCACAATCACAAAGTCGCAACGTGTCTGGGGGCGGCAGCCTCCAGAAAAAAATTGCAGAAAATCTTTGGTTGATTGGTCGAATTTGGTCAATTGGAGACGTATCAGAATTTTTTTTCAGAAGACAGGAAAGATAAATCGAAAGGGGCAATGTCAGGTTACAGTGTATTACACAAGTCAATGCAGCATAATGTACACTAGTGTATATACACATGCATCGGTTTTGATGAAGGATCGGCTTTGATGAAGGACAATTAAGGAACGTTGCAAGGTTATGGGGGCGGGAGCCCCCGGTAAAAAATTGGAGATTTTTTCTTTTCAGGACACTTTTGGTTAACTAAAGACGTATCAGAATTTTTTCGGCCGGGCAATAAAAACCAAAGGGGGACCCTTGTGTACAATTTCACTTGAGGAAAAATTCGGAGAGTGGGCCGGCCGCACCGCCGACCCCCCCACCCACAGATCCGCCCCTCATATAGAATATATACTATATAAAAGTCCCCTTTCTCGCCGCTAAACAGCTGTTGTGTTGCTCTTGATTTACCAGTACAATTTAATTTGTAATAGAACCTTTGGTTTCCATTTTTTACATGTGCGATGTGCCTTTGCTCGTGCTCATTTCGTGTATATTTGGGAAAATAGCAGAACCTAAAATTCACTTATTCAGGTAGCCCCCCCCCACAAGTCAATGAGAAAAATCAAAAGTTATATATTTACAACCAAAAAATTAATATTGCTATTAACAAAACCGAAATAACTAGCGCGATACAATGGAGCAGACTCAGATGACAGTGCGTATAAGCATTAAGGTGGCGCTCCTGAAATGTGACTTTTCAAAAAACGGCAGTTTGGGGCCAATTTTAGATACACATTGGCCAGCTGGTGTAAAAGTATGCCTAAATACAAAAAATGAAGTTGATTGATACAAATTAGCATTATCTGTAGACCAAACGTGAGTGGAACTTCGGCTTGCGATTTCTCTTCGCAGGTAAGTAGCTGTTGCACAATCAATAGCTCATTTTGCTCGCCTCAACCTGATCGAGCGGTCGCAAAAAGTCATTTTTGATGAATTTAATTGATATATTGAAAAACACTAAAATCGCGATTTTTGAAAAACATAAATTTGGCTATATTTTTTAGATACTATCGATTTGCCAAAAATCAAATTTTGCGACCGCTCGAAGATGCCAAGGTGCATTTATGTGCCAAATTTTAACTTCTTTCGTTGAGCCAATTATTTAAAATAGCAAGCCGAAAATTTGCGTTTGTGTTCATACGCACTATATTTCTGTCTCATGCAAAAAATATTGCGTTATTTCACAAAAAAAATTAGACCACACTCAATAAAACACCAAAAATTTTAAAGTGTGTTTAACTAAAACGCAGCTGGTTGTGTTTTTCAGTCTTTCAAATTCATTCTATTTTTCTTACAGAAAAAAGCTCAAAAATTTCGGAAAATTTTTTCATGTAATATGGGTATCAAATTAAAGGAAATTCACTTCTGAACAACTTTTGTTCTTGCGATGCATGTTCATTTTTGCGCATTTTCAAAATAATGGCCAAAACCCACATTTCAGGAGCGCCACCTTAAACCTCAAGAGTCAAAAAATGTGCAGCATATATACATTGTGTGTATTGATAACCTGCATGGGGGTCTGGGGGCGAGAGCCCCCAGAAGCCGGGCGATTTTTCTGATTTTGAAACAGATTTTTCATTTTAAACTTCACTTTTTGGTGGCCAGATTGGCCACCAGCCCAAAATTTTTAGTGGCCAATCCATAATTTTAGTGGCCATGGCCACCAGTTTGGCCCAAAAAAAAAACGCTGGAAAAAACCCTATTTTGTTTGGCGATAATTTTTTGCTAAACTCACCCATTGTTGCTACAAAAGTGGATTCATCTGGGCTAATAACATCCGTAGACTTCATTAAAACCGTTTATTCGACCGTAAAACGTCGTGTTTCGTCGTTTTGGCCCATACCCCGACACCTCTTACGAAACCTGTTTTGGTGATGTTTCACCAAAATTTGGCATTTTTTGGAATATTTAGGCTTTAGTTGCTGCGTACCACTTAAATCCAAAAATGATAGACTCGGGCGGTGTTTGTCCACTGTTTCTAACGTAATAAGCGCAAAAATCTGTTTTAATGCTTTTAAATACGGAAAAAATGCATATATATTTGGGCTTTGGGCAGAAGTCATTTCTGCCACAAAGGGTCGATTTTTGACGAATCATTGTGAGTCACATGAGTGTCGGAGAAACGGATTTTTTAGTCCATATATACTGCAGCCTAAGAGTTGTAGTAGAATATGATGAAGGTGTAGTTATACTCACTGCTTTTTTTGGTTTTTTCCCCGGAGGTTTCGAGACTCATTACTCAGAAACGTGAGTAGTTAGAATCCATTTTATTAGTGCAACAGTTAGGCGAAAGATGGCCGTTATAACAGCCGCGAGCATTAATCGATCCAATTTATGTGGAGCACAGAACGACTCGAAAAGTTGGAAATAGGGGTTTTTTCCCGCACCACTATAAATATTCCAAAAAAATGCCATATATATATACACATACATACATGGGCGTGGGGGTATTTTTACCACCCCCCAGAAAGCATCCTCACCCCCCCCCAGACAGGTCCGTCACCCCCCCCCAGAATAGAATGTTTCGAAGGCAGCGCACGGAGCAAATATCAGTGGCTCACGAAGCAAAATTGGTGGCTCACGAAGAAGCAAAAATAGCCGGAAAAGTTGCTCCGCACCCCCCCCCCCCCAGAATTCGCTATTTCGCTAGCTACCCACGTATGTATGTATATATATATATATATATATATATAATACACTGGTAATGTATATACGTATAATATATGATTAATTATATATGCTGCCCAGTGCCCACCTTTCTATCCGCTTTCGATCAAGGAAAAAAATGTTTTTTAAAGCCACTGAAATGGCGGTAAACATGCAAATTTTAACCAAAATTGCATTATTTTCGTGTTTCAGAGAATCATAAACCTGTCTGTAAACTCTCTCCCTTCAGTATATATCTCTACAAGTTATATACGATCTTAAACATACATCTTTCTTTCCTCTACAATCTTTCCCCCTTGGCGAGACCCCCCCTCCTTCCCCCGGGACCGAATTTTGGGGGGGGGGTCTTCCCCCCCCCAACTACATGTATATTCTTAAATAAATAAATAAAATCGCGGTCGATTTGAAAAAATCCTCATACTGAGTCAAATAAATAAGTGAGAACGAACTGACCTCTATTTGAGATTCAGGACATGCAACAAATGACTTTGTTAACTTTTGTCGAAGAGCGTTGGCAGCATACAACTGCACATACAGTTCTTCTTGGGGCGAGAGCAGACTTTGAAAATGAGACCAAATTTCATCGCTGCTTTGAACGCCAACCAACCAGTCGTTTGTTTGCTTTCGTTCGGCAGAATGTTGCGTGGAATAAAATATATGCAGAGCTTTCTTGATATTTTCTTGCGTAATTTCCAAATTTGTCATTTCACAAACACTAAAAAAGCATTTCATTAACATACACAAAATTAAAAATTACCTATTCTTCTTTTCACGATTGAATTGCGACAAATCGCTACTCCTGTTTGCCGTTTGGCCCTACATATGTATATAATTTTCAAAAATTATATAATACTTTTCGAGAAAATTTCCATTTTTGCCGAAAAGCTAGAAATAAAGGATCAAGTGCAGTTAAGGGGGGAAAATAGTGGATAATAGCACCTTGAGGGAAGCATTTTTTGTAATAAAACCCCTATCCAAAAATTTGGATGTTCTGGGCTATGACCCCTTGAAAATTGCATTTTCAGTGTTTCTGTAAGTGAACGTAGGCCAAAGTTCAAATCCAACAAGCTCTTCTGCTGAGTAGAAATGGTTATATTGTGAGGCCTGAGTGTCAATATTCCACAGGAAATATTAAACGCGGCCATTATACTTGTGGATAAAATGATTTTCAAAGCCCGGTTTCTGCAAACATTTGCTGCCGAGTTGCTCTAAAGCTTTACTGGTGAATAAAAATAAACACTTAAAGTTGGGTACGTCTGTTGAGTAAAAAATTACCGATCAATACCGAGTAATGATCAATATTCCAGACGACAATATAAAACCTACCTACTTTAGAATAATTAGTATTCTAAATAGTTGTATTTAATTAAACATTAAAATTAGTACAAATAAGCTGATTGAGCTACATAAGTTTATGATTGAGTTTAAAGTTTTTAAATTTTATGATAAGTTTAAAAACAAAAAACTGCTTGTCCCGTATTCGAATAACTCACGCTTCAGGGGAAAATCATTGCACTTGACTAACAGGCCGATGTAGAAACTACGATAAATAAGGCCGATAAATACGATAGCTGATCGACCTACCTGCCATTCCAGTGTTAATTAATACTGGAAAATCGACCTACCCGAAATTACATAGGATTTGGAGATTCTGAATATAGTATATATATACGCGGCCCCTGAGGGGGCCGCGTAAAAATGGCTATAATTTTTACTTTTGGATAGTTTCGAGTGCATTATGATGTTTTAAAGCATCGTCTAGGCTTAGTTTCTGGCGAATTTGGCCAATTTTTCGGCAGGAACCCGGTCAAAGAGACAATTTAGACACGATTAGAACGGAAAAAACAAGGGCTTTGGAAAAAAATGCGAAAACGTCCCTCACTGAAGGTTCAGAATTGGGGGTTCATATCTCCGAAAATCCAAAAAATAAAATAGGGGTTCTTGAAGCAAAAATGTTTCCCCAAAGGTGCTCTACTCAAAAAAATAGGTCCACTATTTCCCCCCCCCAAACTGCATTTAAGGTGGTAGTTACGTTTTCGACAGTTTTTATAACTTGCTATAACTTTTGATTGACTCAATGAATTTACTAGCTGTCTTTTGCAGTTTAAAGAACTTGACTAAAACTACACTGATGCACATTATTTAGCTTAAATCTGTAACAAGCTTGTCAGCAGACACTGTTCAAGTAGTCGAATTTCGTGAATTTTTGCATTTTTCATGTTTTGCTTCTAAAATTGACAGTTTAATCCCAACTAATTTTATTCTTCGCGTTCGCACCAACATGGACAATAACATAGTGAATTTCAATGCTACGTTTGGTGCATTTATATGATGCAAAAAAGAAGTTACGGACCTTCAAATTTGGATTTTTTCGAATTTTGGAAAATATACAAATTTTTGAATCCAACTATTTCACGCAATACGCTGAATTAAAACAAATAAAAAAATTGACACATCAGAAATTGTCTAAAAACATGTAAATAACGCATGAACAGATTGCAACATCGAGACTTGAGATTTAGTCCACGGAAGTACATTTTTGCAAAATTCTGCAATTGAATTTAATGTAAAGCAAAATTTAAGCTATAAAAATTTTTTAAATCATAGCATAAGATAGACTCATATATGTGCCAATTTATCCTAAATTTTGAACAAAATCATTTTAGTAGTTGTCAAGTTTTGCGGACTTTTGTGTAATGTACTACAGTTTAAAAAGTAATGTCGCATAAATGTGACGTAATCTCAAAAAGCGAAAGACGGAAGGGTAAGTTTTGGCATCTAAATTGAAGGTTTTTGACATGCCCGTGTGTCTTTTTTTTCTTTTTTCAATAAACGGCCGTTTTGACTAGCTACTACTTTGGCTTAGCTAAACATAAAATTTTCAAAAAACTGTCGAACTGGCTGAAAAATATTTTCTGAGAAAATAAAAATTGATTTTTTCAAGCTATTTTAGCAAGCATTTATCTCAAAATAGTTTATAGTTTTCTAAACTAATATGCGTAGTATTATTATTGATTGAAAAATAATCGTAAGTTGTCAAGTTTTAGGCTGGAATTCACAACCTAACACTAACACTAAAAAATCCCTTAAAAGTAAGTGAAACACTTATATAAATTTCAGCCTGAAACACTTAAAATGTTAGTGTTTCAAAGCTAATTTTAAGTGTTTCACTAACATTTAAGGGAAAAGTTAGTGTTAGTGTTAGTGTTAGGTTGTGAATTCCAGCCTTACTCCTGAAAAACTGTCGAAAACGTTACTACCACCTTAACCCGAAATAAAATTCATCTAATGAGCTACAAAATAAAGCGTCGGAGTTGAAAACTGATTTTGATCGGTTTGGAACGTGTCTGAAGTTGGCATGCAAACATTTTGAGCCGAAACCAGTTTTAGCAGCTCAAAATTGTACTGATTTGTAGCTATTTTGAACCATCAATTTCAGACTTTTCTCCTTTTTCTGAGGCCGAGAAATCGAAGACAAAATTTGTGCCTGCTAACTTCAGGATATATTTTCCGTGGGTCGGACTGAAGCGGGGGGGGGGAAATTATTTTCGATTCTAATTCGCTTCCTACCCCATCTTTTAATAAAAATATGAAACCCCCATCGTCAGCCATGCCCCCAATCTGATCTCTAGCCCCCAAAATAAATTTGTTATGGGCTTAGGCTTAGGCTCAAGCTTAAGGCCGATTCACACGGTGCGTTTTTGCCGCTGCGATTTTGACGCAAAACGCAGGCCGCAGGGTGTCGCAAGTGAAACGCACTTTCTGAACAAACTTTGCGGTCTCAGTGTGTCTCACCAGTGGCGTAGCCAGGGGGGGGGGCAGAGGGCCCGGGCCCCCCCCTCAGCGATTTTGCCCCCCCCTCAGCGTTTTTGCCCCCCCCTGCACAGGAAGAAAGTGTTTGAATGTTTTTAACATGTTTTTAGCACTTTCGATTAACACGGTTTTAACATGCTTTTAACATATTTTAACATGTTATTAACATCTTTTAGCATGTTTTTTGAATAGTGTTAAAAACATGTTAAAAAATTTTAACATGTTTTTCGCATCAAATTCACTCAAAATTAACATGATTTTAACATATGTTAAAAACATGCTAAAAGTATGCTAAAAAGTTTAGCATGATTTTTATATGTTTTTTGCATCTTTTTCGCATATTCTAAAAAGATGCGAAAAAGATGTTAAATCTATGATAAAAGTTTTAGCATAAATTTAACATGTTTTTAACATATGTTAAAAATATGTTAAATTTGTGCAAATTTAATGCGAAAAACGTGTTCAATTGATGTTAAAATTGTTTAACATGTTTTTAACACTATTCTAAAAACATGTTAAAAAATGTTAAAACCATGTTAATAACATGTTAAAATATGTTAAAAACATGTTAAAAGCATGTTAATCGAAAATGCAAAAATTATGTTAAAAACATTCAAACACATTCTTCCTGTGCTGGGAGCCAAGGGCCGAACCCCCCTTCTGGCCAACTCATGAGAAAATTTCAAAAATTTCCGATATGTACGTCTCCAATTGACCAAATTTGGCCTAAAAATAAAAAAATTTCTCAAATTATTCTGGGGGCTGCTGCCCCCAGACCCCTGCAGCCAAGTAGATTATTCTGTTCCTTGTTATGACGTTTTATTATTAAAACCTTGTATGTGTGAGTGCATTATGCAGCACTTACTTGTTCGCTACGCTTACTGATGTGACGGTCTTACCGGCGCAACTGAGGCAGGGGGGGTGGAGAAATTTAAACTGACATTTTTCACCGTGAAAACACGTTTTTATATGTTTTCGCATGCGCTGAGTTCATTTTTAGCACTTTCCATGCGAAAAAACGTTGATTTATACCGTTTTGACAAAATTCAATTTTTGTCGAAAATCATAGTTTTTCGACGTATTAGGGCTAATCGTCTAATACATCGTCTACCAATACAGTCGTAATATCAGCCTTAAGTTTGATCGTCATAAAGTAACACATAATAATATATTTAATACAGCTTTGTTAGCAACATATTTAGCTCATTTGTACTGAAAATCGTAATTTTACTAACTGAAAAAAAGAGGCGAAATATATATACATAGTTAAATGGAGCTTGCATATAAATTTGTTGTATAATACTTTCTTGGCCAAGTGTGGCTTGAAATTAAGTTTTCAATGCAAATTTTATTTCAAAATTTTAAAAAAGCGCTAGCTTCTGGGGGCTGCCGCCTCCAGACCCCCGCGATTATTCTACTTTCTTGGCCAAGTGTGGCTTGAAATCAAGTTTTCAATGCAAAATTTATTTCAAAATTTTAAAAAAGCGCTAGCTTCTGGGGGCTGCCGCCTCCAGGGGCCGTATTCTCAAAATTACCTGCAGGTAAAGTTAGGCTAACTTTACCCACAGGTAAGGTAAAGGTAAAGTTAATTCTGTGGGTAAAGGTAAAGTTAAAATTGAAAACAAGGTTAACGTCGACGGTTGAGGTTAAAAATTTGAACAATACATTAACTTTAGCTGCGAAACAAGATAAAGCACTTTTCAGGACCGAATCTTAAGGGTAATCTTAGCTATCACATTGGCTTTAAGCATTGTTTGAGAATACGACTTTACCTTCACTTTACCTGTGGGTAAAGTTAGCCTAACTTTACCTGCAGGTAATTTTGAGAATACGGCCCCAGACCCCTGTGATCATTCTACTTTCTTGGCCAAGAGTGGCTTGAAATTAAGTTTTCAATGCAAATTTCATTTCATAATTTTAAAGAAGCGTTAGCTTCTGGGGGCTGCCGCCCCCAGACCCCTGCGATCATTCTACTTTTTCTTGGCCAAGGCCAAGTGTGGCTTGAAATTAAGTTTTCAATGCAAATTTATTTCAAAATTTTAAAAAAGTGCTAGCTTCTGGGGGTTGCCGCCCCCAGACCCAGACCATATATTCTTTGCCCCCCCCCCCCCTCAGCAAAATCCTGGCTTCGCTACTGCGTCTCACATGCCAGTTTGCTGCGTCTTTACTGTTTCAAAACCATTATTTTGAAAATGCGCAAAACCACACATCGTAAGAAAAAAAGTTGTTCAGGATTGAATTTCCTTCAATTTGATGTGCATATCACATGAAAAATTTTTTAAAAAATTTCGGGCTTTTTACAGCAAGAAAAATAGATTTTCACGAAAAAAGGTTCATAAGCCAGTGCATTTACACGTATGTAATGATTTTTGAAGATTGAAAAACACTAGCAGCTGTAGGCCGTGTTTACATTGAGCTTTTTTTCAGCTGCTCGAGCAGCTGAAAAAAGCTGCAGCTTTTTTTCAGCTGCTCGAGCAGCTGGAAAAAAGCTGGAGCAGCTGGAAAAAAGCTGGAGCAGCTGAAGAAATGCGGATAAGAATGGCGGTCACTATAGACTAGCTGCTCCGTTGTCATGACAACGCTGCAGTTCCAGCTTTTTTTCAGCTGCTCCAGCTTTTTTTCGCCGTTTCCGGCTTTTTTGCAGCTGCTCGAGCAGCTGAAAAAAAGCTCAGTGTAAACACGGCCTTACTTGAACATACTCCAGAATCGCAGTTTTTTTACATGAGGTTATTTTCAAAGCTCTTTTTCAGAAGAACCAGTAAAGCAGGAATAAAATGGGTACAATTTTTCGAAACAAGACTCAAAAGTGTCTACTGTCACGTTTTAATCACTGATAAAATCCCACGTTAAGACTAGCTACCCCATTGGCTTACAGTTCAGTAAGCCAACGCGGTAGCTAGTCTTAATAATGGTATTTTACACCAAATAAAAAATGCTCTGGGTATTTTTTGGTGTAGTTTAAGAAAATCATATTCTCTTTACTCGTAATGTATAGATCTGTCAGAAAAACGGGTCACTGCGATTACGGAACTACCACCTTAAGGGGGTAATGTCGTTTTCGTGGTTTTTGACATTTCAGTGTAATTTTTGCGCCCACAGAACTCAAGCTAAAAACGGACTACGGCTTCGAAACTTTAACCACATTATCTTTAGAAAAATATCCCCACCCGTTTTTTTCCTTTTCTAAAAATAGTTTGTAGAGTCGGTGTTATGGGCTTTTGAAAATTTTAGAGAAAAGTTAAATTACGTGATTTTTGCACAAAAATGTCATTTTCTCAACGTAGAAACGACTTATCAACGATATCAAAAAAACGGGTGGGATATTATGTCAGTGCATAACTGCAAAAAGTTTAGTAGTTGTTGGCTGATCTTGAGTTTCATAACTGTGGCGCAAAAATTAGTCAAAAAACCGCTGATGGGGTGTATTCAAATGATTGCAGCAGTAAAATTGCAAAAGATAATCTGCTTTTAAATATAGGTTTTTTAAAGCTAGAAGGTGTAAAAAAATAAAAAAGACCGCTCTAGTTTTTGTTGAGGTTAAGTGCAGTTATGATAGTTTAAAAAAACACCTAAAAACGCAGTTACCCCCTTAAGCAAAGTTTTATTGTACAACTGTAAAGATGATTTGTATAGCACGTGTTAAAATTAGACTAATTTGACTTCTTTGAGCACTTTCAAATCTGGCCACTTTTTGAAGAGTTTAAAAAACAAAGTAATGCAAAAAATGGCACAAACATTTAAAAGTGAATTATCTAGACCCAAAATGCACGATTTTATGATTTGTCCATTATTAAGGGGGTAGTGTCGCGAAAGCAGTCGATTTAGCGCGACTATAAAACTTTTTCAGTGAAAAATAGGTAGTTGTTCTTTATATATTCTAAAAATATGTTTCAGGGCAAATATTTTCGTCAAGTTTCAGAAAAATTGATGCAGCATACAATTAGCAGTGAAGTCGCAAAGTCGGAAAAATGACGTTTAGAAAACCTATTCACATTCGATAATTTCGTCACAATTAAAAAACTTTTTGTTTAAATTCTTTACACAAAATAAAAGCACATATGCTCTAGTTTATGCACACGAAATTTGGTGCAAATTGCTTGCGTGGTTGTGGAGTAATGGCTGTTGGAACTGTGAAACTGTGCGTAACCTGTAAAGTACTCACAGCAATAATGATAAATTCTGAAAAATTTAGACACTTATTTTAAAATCAAAAGAAAAACGAACCTTTATTTTTTATTTTTCTTGTTTGTGGCAAAAAATTGTGCGTCAAAACATTACATGTACTTCACAAGCTGGCCAATCTGATATCAGGCTTGTTTTTTTGAGCTTTTATGTCTCTATTGTGTGATGTCTGGCTCACAAATGGTGATTGGTTAAAAATTGGTAGATATTGGTAGTCTAGTGTCTGGCAGTATTTATTTGACACCATATGGCATTTCAGTAGTTTCTCAGTGAACGTAGAATTTCAAATCAAAAAGTTGTCATTTTGCAGCCTATGAGCAAAACTGCTTTGGCGACACTACCACCTTAAATGAGATATACTGTTTCAAAGTAAAAAGTGTCCATTCACACTCAACTTTCGGGTTCTATATCTGCGCAAAAATATAAGCAATTTAAAAAACTTTCATTTTGGGTCTAGAAAATTTTTTCTTGTTTATTTATGTGCTGCGCATGCGCTTAGAAAAGTGGCCAAAACTGTTAAATTTCCATTCTCCTGCTGTGTAGTTTGGCTTGTTGGCTTGGCTTGCTCCTAGAAAATTTTCACATGATCCTGTTAACTTCATTTTCCATTTTGTGCATACGAATCAATTTTTTAGAAACGTTATTCTCAAAAAATACAGTTTGAATCTACTAATTTTTTCAAAAACTGAAAAACCACTGCACATTCGTTAGTAGCACCTTGGGGGCGCTCCGGGAATCGGGAGTTACCACAAAAGTCAGCAAAAACCTTATAAAACTAGAATATTGCTAAATAAGTATTTAGTATAGTAAGAAATAACCCATGTGTAAAAATTTTAAATCAAGTGACTGCCAGAGCACTGCGCGTGAGTGAATATTCGGCAAGCGATAAGTAATAGCATGTTTGTCGTAAAATCATGATTCATATATCAAAATGTAGCCCTTGCGTTCCTCTAGTTGAACATTACTTTTGTTTTTGATTATTTAGTGCGAATTTATTAGAACTGCAATTTGTGTATTTTCAAGGTCGGTCTCCCAGCACTAAAAGCAGTGACATCATGGTCTAGAACATTATTTTTAAAAAAAAAGAGAATGTTCAAATGCGCATAATAACAGGCTACCATCATACCAAGTTTAAGCCAAATCGGTTGAAGCAGCAAAAAGATATCGAATGCCGAAAATAACCATGAGCACGGCTCAGTATAATTTTTTTGAGCCAGCAACTTTGCGTAGCGTTATCCGATTGCGCTTAAACTTTGCAGAAATTTGGGGACCCAAGACTCTAGTAAAAAACAGTTTAGGTAGCTAATCAATGTTACACAGTTTTTTAGATAATGTAAAAATGTCCCAAATCGAACACAGCTTTCGGTAAATGCCGGTTTGCTGGGCCCCTTAAGGGGGCGCTCCGGGAATCAAGGATTTGGGCCGTATTTTTTAAAAACAACCAAAATGACCTATTATTCTTGAAGAAAAGTTGCCCAAAATACTATTTCTGATGTTTTGACGCGCATATCTCCATAGCAAAAAAATTGAAAAAAATTGGACAATTTACTGATTTTATTCGACTTTTACACAAATTCAGCAAGTAAGCCAGTGCATCAACGCTTTTTGAGGTTTTCCAAACAGATGATACGTAAATTTTATCAGTCGGAATGAAAAATTAAAACAATTTTATTGCGTTCTGTGCGAAAAAATTGCAGAAGAAACCATTTTCAGAAGCAGCAGACTCAAATATAAGCTGTGTGAATACAAAACCAATTTTTTGACATTCGATTATAAAATGCTGGTAAGATATTTTTCTACAAAATTTTGCACAATTATAGTCTTAGGCTCTGCGCAGTTGAACAATTTTTTAGTTTTTTAAAATAAAGCTTAGAAATTTTTTTATATGAATTTTATTGCTCAGAGTTCGACTTCGAAAACACATAATTACACTTTTTATCCAACCCTGACATAAATGTTAAAAACCAAATTAATGTTCAACTAGAGAAGCACATAAGCTACATTTTGGTATATAAAGTGTGACTATACGCTAAGTATAAGCAGAGTTATCGCTGCCGAAAGTTCACTAACGTTTGGTGCTCTGGGAGTCACGTGACATAATCACGTCATTTGAAATTTTGCCTCCAGTGTTTTTTTGTGCCATATACTACATATATGTATAGCAAAGTTTGACATTTGCCAACTTTTTTGCCAATTTTCGATGTAACCCCCGATTCCCGGAGCGCCCCCTTAAGGGGGGGCTACCTGAAAACGTGAAAGTTTTAGGTTCTCCGATTCGCTTCAAATTTGCACACAATGTAGCCCCAGGGAAGGCGCATCGCAGATGTAACAAACTGGAACCAATGCTTTTGCTAATTTTTTGCTAGGGGCTCCCAAAAATTCAATTTTACGTGTAAATCATAGGCGCAAAAAAAGTTATTTGTGGTTGCAAAGCGCCCCTTTACTCGAAATATTTGTTAACACTGATGAAGTTGATTTTTACATGATTCGATAGCCTAACGTCACATCTCAACCTCTATGATCCATTTTTTTTAAATTTTTGCCCATGGCCTGAGCAATGACGTCAAATGTAAAATCACTCAAATTTGGCGGGTCCAAAAAACGGCCATTTTTTCACATTTCGCCCTCGATTTTGGTTTTCAAAATACATATCAAGAATCCGGAGCATACGATTTTGCGCATACATGTGGGCTACTACTATGCCAAGTTTCAGCCTGATTGGCTTAATGTTGTTTGTGCTAGAATTGTTCAAATAAGGGCTTCTTTTTGGCTTTTTGGCGTACTTTAACTTTTGCCTATGTAAATAGTACACTGACAAACGCACTAAACCAAAACTGCACCTTCAAGCTTAATTGTTCTTATCTGAGGTAGAGGTGCCTTGCGGGAGTAACATATGTATGTGAAAATAAGCAAAATCGGAGAACTTTGATTTTTGAGTTGGGTAGCCCCCCCCCCTTAAGGGGGCGCTCCGGGAATAAAGGTATTGGGCCACTACTTTTTTCAGCTAACGAATTCGGACCTGTGTCCAGAAGCAAAGAAACTCAGAATGATGTGGGCTTTCACTTGATACCAATATTAAGATATTTGGAAAATTGCCAAATTTTATAGGTTTTACTGGCAAACTGCCAAATGGGTAAACATTGAGCAAAAATTTATGAAAAATTCATCAATTCACATCATTAGACACAAAATAGCAGTCGAAATATGTTTGAAACGGCAAAATTAATTGTTACGTCCATTTTTGCCAGCAAACCGGCTTTTACCAAAAACTGTGTTCGATTTGGTACATTTTTAACATAATCAAAAAACTGTGTAACATTGCTTAGCTACCTAAACTGTTTTTACTAGGGTCTTGGGTCCCCAAAATTCTGCAAAGTTTCAGCGCAATCGGGCAACGCTACGCAAAGTTGCTGGCTCAAAAATATTATACTGAGCAGTGCTCACAGTAATTTTCGGCATTCGATATCTTTTTACTGCTTCAACCGATTTGGCTCAAATTTGGCATGAAGATAGCCTATCATTGTGCGCAGTTGAACGTTCTTTTATTTTTTTAAAATAATGTTCTGGACCATGACACCACTGCTTTTAGTGCTGAGAGACCGTCCTCGAAGCTACAAAAAATACAATTTTAACAAATTTGCACTAAATAATCAAAAACAAAAATAATGTTCAACTAGAGGAGTGCAAGGGCTACATTTCGATATATGAATCATGATTTTAAGAGAAACATGCTATTAGTTATCGCTTGCCGAAAATTCACTCACGCGCAGTGCTGTGGCAGTCACGTGACATTATCACGTGATTTAAAAATTTTACACAAGGGTTATTACTTATTTCTACCATACTAAATACTTATTTAGTGATATTTTAGTTTTATCAGCTTTTTGGTGACTTTTGAGGCAACTCCCGATTCCCGGAGCGCCCCCTTAAGTAAACTGACCAGAGGTCAGCTAAAGCCTGTTGTGCAGCGATATTTACCTTTCCAACGGTGCATTGCACCAAATCGAATTAATTGACTAAAAAGCTACATTGATTTAGCTCAGGCTTAAATTCCTTAAATCGGTTAAAGTCCGCTGCACCAATGGCGCAGTTAGCGTTTAAGAGTTAATTAAATCAGTTTTGGCGCGACAGCCCCCAACCCTAGAATAGGAGATTATTAAATTAAATCTTACTTTATAAAAAACTGAGGTGTAGCTCCGATTCAGCTGACACTCTATTCAATTTATTCAACGGGAGAAGATCTCCAACTCAAACATTATTGGATATATGTTGGATTGTTACCCACCTATATTTAAGAAAAGGTTGATAGGCAGACAGAGCATTTGAAACACGGACTTCATAGTTATGATTTATATAGGGTGGCTTGTCAGCTGATTTACATACTAGTTGCATAATACACCCACAATATTTACATTATGCCAGTCAACGTTTGTCACCACGCAGTTTGGTTTTACATCCAATCATAGTACGCACATATGTTACGAAGAATGTATATACTATAGGTGTACTGGCCTATGTAGTATGTTCATATGTAAAAGAAATGTATTAAGGCTGTGTAATCGGATTACCTCCATATACAAACATACCTTTATATACTCAAGGCAGTGACACTTGTCACTTTTTTGCAACACAACATTTTTTTGCAAAGTACTGTGTTGTATTTGCATGCACACACGGCGTGCGCAAATATTTTGGCGAGATCAACCTTTTGTCAGTTAAAATTTTCAGATAATAGTCACAAGTCACAGCAAATTGACGCACGCGCAATAGATGAACGCACTGCAAAAGCTATCGCTGATTTCTATGTATCTTTTGTGCTAGGCAATGCTGTGACGCACGCACTTAGTGTTTGTGACCGGCCGGAATTTTCGGCCGCCGGCCGGCCGGCCGAATAAAGCCGGCTGCCGGCCGGCCGGCCGGGAAATGCCGGCCTGCCGGCCGGCTAAAATCTGCCGGCCGGCCGGCTGGTCAAAATCGGCCGGCCGGCCGGCCGGTTAAAAGCACCGGCCGGCCAACCAGATTCAACCGACTGACAAAATTAGGCCGGCATAACAATCCGGCAAGTTAAGTTTATGCCAAAATGACACTCTTGACTGGTTTTATCCAAAAAAGTTCTTCGCCGGCCCAGCCGGAGCCGGCCGGCGGTTTTCGCGGCCTTTTCACAAACACTACGCACAGTTAATTCAAACTGTATAGTAAACAAACACAAACGCTTAAGCCCGGTTCATACTCGTCCTTAAGGACTGTCCCTGTCCTTAAGGTTTGTCCCTGTCCTTATAAAAGTTTAATTCATACTTCCGAAGTGTCCTTTTCCTTTTCCCTGTCCCTAAGCTGCGATTAATTCATACTTGTCCCTAAGCAGCTTAGGGAATGTCCTTAAGCAGCCATAAGGACTGTCCCTATGTCCCTAAGCAATGTTGAGCAATGTTCTACTTTTTCCCTGTCCCTAAGCAACTCGGCCAATCAAAATACGGCAGTGACTACATGTGACACGAAGAACAGCCAATCACGGACGAACTCGACTACTAGTGACAGAATGTCATGGGCTTGTGTTGCAGTAATTATTCCATCGTTATTTTTGGGTTATTTAACACATTTTTGCGTGAAAAATACTTGGTTTTCAATTTTTATACCAGCCTGAAATAAACTAAAAGTTTATAAAGATGTTTTAGAGTTCAAAATTCCATGACCTGGTAGTCAAGTGGTTAAGATTTTTGCTCCTCAAACTATGTATCAGAGTTCGAATCCCATGTTCGAAATTTTGTCTTTTTTTTTTCAGCTTACAAATAGGTTTGATAACTTTTTCAAGGTACTTTAAACAAAACGCATTTTATCCAATGACGTTTGAGCATTATGTGTGTTCATGTGAGAAAGACTATTCCCTTGTCCTCAAGGAGTATGAATCAATCACTTCTAAGGACAGGGACAAGGACATTCCCTATAGACCTTAGGGACATTTCTTAAGGACAGGGACAAAGCATGAGGACACAGGGACAAGGACACCTAGGGATAGGGACAAGGACAACACTTAGGGACAGGGACAACGCTTAGGGACGAGTATGAACCAGGCTTTAGTCACACTCCATACTATCCGCCAAAATCAAAATTAAAGACCTTAGAAAATTGGCGGAAAACAAACAGAAAATTGGCAGAAAATAATTTTCATTCGTTGTCAGCCTTTAGTTTGCTCCAATTTTCTTGCAATGTTCTCAAAAATTTTAATAAAGTATCTGCCTTTTTCCGCTTTACTTTCATGAATTATCTGTTGTTTATCTGTCAAATGTCAGTTATGTTTCCTAAAAGTTATTGTCATATTTCATTATATTATCCCTCGTTTTTCAGTACCTTTTTGTCCATTTTTTTGCTAAATTTTATCCATTTTTCCGTCACATTTCAGCTATTTTTCAGCTCAGTTTCTGTTACTTTTCAGTTACATATCAGTCATATATCAGTTTTCGTCCTCGTTTCTGTCACATTTCCATCTTTTTTGTGCTGTTTTTCCGCCTGTTTTTGAAATATTTCTGTCATTTTTCCGTGACTTTTCAGCCACTTTTCTATCAAGTCTTTTACTGTGAAATCTTTACTTGATTTTTTTGGTTACTACGTTTTCACACCATGAAAAGTTGGTTACTGTTTACAATGGTGCAATTGCACAATTGTATGTTTCTGTGGACGTATGAAACTTGTTTATGCATACATATGAAGCATATTTAACGTTATGTTTACACACAACAGTCATTGTTATTAGATAGATTTTTGTAGTCTGGCTTGTTTAGTTTCGGCTCAAGGCTTGATTTTTATGCAATTTTTTTTCTTTTTCAAGAAATCAAATTTCAGCTGCTCGGCTCGCAGCGACCGAAACCTATTTAAAAATTAGTTTTGTGATACAGGAGTGGCAGAAATTCTCATACGGCTACGTTATTTTTCTTAGTTTTTATACACACGTTTTCTTGTGATGTAATTTGAGCGGCGCATAGGAAACTTATTTCCTGAAAAAACTAGATCACAAAAAATTATCTGGTTTTTTCTTGTTTTTTTTTCTAATTTTTTTTAGTTAGAAATAACCAGAAAAAATTATCTAGTTTTTTCAACTTTTTTCTAACTTTTTTCTGTTTTTTTCTAGTTTTCTAAGTTACGAATTTACGATCTAGTTCTTTCTGTTTTTTTCTGACTTTCAAAATACGGATCAAGTGCAGCTGGGGGGGGAAAATAGTGGACCTATTTTTTGGAGTAGAGCACCTTGGGGGAAGCATTTTTTGTAATAGAACCCCTATCCACAAATTTGGATTTTCTGAGCTATGACCCCTTGAAAATTGCATTTTCAGTGTTTTTGGACGTGAACGTCACAGGAAAAAATTTTTTCAAAAAGTGACTGAAATCTGACGGAAATCTCAAAAAACCATTTCCTTCATATTTCGGTTTTATTTCCTCTTCATTTCCTCTTTATTTTGAACAATTCTCACCACAGATGTACATGGGGGGGGTCTGGGGGGGGGGCAAGACCCCCCCAGATTTGAAATTCCGGGACAAGCCCCCCCTCAGATTTGACCAGTCGGGACAAGCCCCCCTCTCTGAAACCCCAAAATCGCTTCAGATCGCCGTAAAATGCTTCAAAAATGACCAAAAAAACGAAAAAATCGCTAAAAATATCGGAATTTCGCAAAAATTTCCCATTTTTAGGCAAAAATTGGAAATTTTTGCGTTTTTGGGACAAAATATCGGGACAAGCCCCCCCTAAAATGTCGAAAATTTCGGGACAAGCCCCCCCCAAACCGAGACCCCGTGTACATGTATGATTCTCACTTTCTGCAACATTTCGGACACATTTCTGCAACATTTCTGCTACTTTTCCTTCAATTTTCTGCAAAATTTCCTTCAATTAGTGCAACTTTCCGCCGCTTTTCGGCTGCTATTTTTTCTGTAATATTTCCTCCACTTTTCGATTCAATTTCTGCCTTATTTCTGACATATTTCGATCATATTTTTGGTTATTTTTTAATGCATTTTTTCCTAAAGATATTTCTATTTTCGCTAATGTCTCTACTAATATAATCTAGCTGTTATCAGTACTGGTGGAATTAGTGGCACTCCGGGAATCAGGAGGTAGTTTTATTGATAATACTGATAATGAAGCAACCATTTTTACTTTTCGAAAATTTGAAACGTTATTATGGCATGAAATAACAGCCGTGGCAAGATTTCATATCACGTGATAATTATTATATATTACTTTGAAAGTACCTCCGGATTCTAGGAGTGCCACCAATTGTGCCAATACCGGTATCAGTTAGACTATATATATGTAAATTCGTAAAAAAATTAGCGAAAAAAGATATATGTTTAGGAAAAAAATTGAAGTAACTAATTCAAAAATACCAAAAAATATGATCGAAACATGTCAAAAATAAGGCAGAAATTGAATCGAAAAGTGGAAGAAATATTACAGAAAAAATAGCAGCCGAAAAGTGGCGGAAAGTTGCACTAATTGAAGGAAATGTTGCAGAAAATTGAAGGAAAAGTAGCAGAAATGTTGCAGAAATGTGTCCGAAATGTTACAGAAAGTGAGAATTGTTCAAAATAAAGAGGAAATGAAGAGGAAATATAATCGAAATATGAAGGAAATGGTTTTTTGAGATTTCAGTCACATTTCAGCCACTTTTTGAAAAATTTTTTTCCTGTGCGTAGGCCAAAGTTCGAAGCCAAAATTGGCTATAATCTTTGTTTTTGGATAGTTTTGAGTGCGTTATGATGTTTTAAGGCATCGTCTAGGCTTAGTTGGCAGGATTCTCTAGGCTAAGCTGGCAGGATTTTTTCTGAAAATTTCGATTTTTTATTGCCTAAGCCTGAGCCTAAGCCTAAGCCTGAACCTAAGCCTAAGCCTAAGCCTGATACTAAGCCTAAGCCTAAGCCCCATACTAAGCCTAAGCCCTAAGCCTAAGCCTAAGCCCAAGCCTAAATTAAGGCCAAGTTTGAATTTGGTCAAAAATTGGACGTTTCTGGCGAATTCGGCCAATTTTTCGGCTGGAACCCGGTCAAAGAGCCTTTGTTTTGATTCTAAAAAATTGTAAACAATAATCTGACGCCATTTAGACACGATTAGAACGCAAAAATCAAGGGCTTCGGAAAAAAAATTGTAAAACGTCCCTCACTGAGGGTTCAGATTTCGGGGGGTCATATCTCAGAAAATCCAAAAAATGAAATAGGGGTTCTTGAAGCAAAAATGCTTCCCCCAAGGTGCTCTACTCAAAAAAATAGGTCCACTATTTTTCCCCCCCCCAACTGCATTTAACCCCAAAATACGATCTAGTTTTTTTCTACTTTTTTTCTGACTTTTACAGATTTGCCCGAAATCGGTTTTCAATGTAATATCCGGTGTTTTTGGTGGGTTTAAATTTCTAGTATTTTCTTATTGTCTTGATGACTTTTTTCCAACTTTTTTTTGATTTTACTAAAACTAGATCGTGAGACAGAGACTGGCAGTTAGAAAGAAAAACAGAAAAAACTAGATTTTTGTCAGGAAGAATTTGAAATTTTGAAAAAAACTAGAACAACACTAGGTAATTTTTTTAGTTTAAACTAGTTTTTTCTGGTTTTTTTCTAGTTTTTTTCTAGAAATAATTTTCCTGTGGGGGGATTCAAGATTCAATATGTAAGCATTTGTTTTTAAGGGATTTCAGTGGAGGGCGGAATAGTGGACCTATTTTTTGGAGTAGAGAACCTCAAGGGAAACATTTTTGTAATAAAACCCATATCTATAAATTTGTGTTTCCTGAGCTATGACCCCTTGAAAATTGCATTTTCAGTGTTTTTGGAAGTGAACGTAGGCCAAAGTTCGAAGCGAAAAATGGCTATAACCATGGTTTTTTTGTGTAAAATAGGGTGTATTTACACACCGGCCGCCTAATTTACACAGCAAAAAATAAAAATACACACTGATTTACATACACAGCCCCATTTTCCCCTAAAAGTTGATTGAACGGCCTATTTTGGTTGTAAAATTTGTCTTGATGACTTTTTTCCAACTTTTTTTTTGATTTTACTAACTCACTTTTACTAAAACTAGATCGTGAGACAGAGACTGGCAGTTAGAAAGAAAAACAGAAAAAACTAGATTTTTGTCAGGAAGAATTTGAAATTTTGTAAAAAACTAGAACAACACTAGGTAATTTTTTTAGTTTAAACTAGTTTTTTCTGGTTTTTTTCTAGTTTTTTTCTAGAAATAATTTTCCTGTGGGGGGATTCAAGATTCAATATGTAAGCATTTGTTTTTAAGGGATTTCAGTGGAGGGCGGAATAGTGGACCTATTTTTTGGAGTAGAGAACCTCAAGGGAAACATTTTTGTAATAAAACCCATATCTATAAATTTGTGTTTCCTGAGCTATGACCCCTTGAAAATTGCATTTTCAGTGTTTTTGGAAGTGAACGTAGGCCAAAGTTCGAAGCGAAAAATGGCTATAACCATGGTTTTTTTTGTGTAAAATAGGGTGTATTTACACACCGGCCGCCTAATTTACACAGCAAAAAATAAAAATACACACTGATTTACACAGCCCCATTTTCCCCTAAAAGTTGATTGAACGGCCTATTTTGGTTGTAAAATTTGTCTTGATGACTTTTTTCCAACTTTTTTTTTTT
>JASANF010017543.1:0-14827 GCA_030248245.1 Trissonchulus sp. WLG1_4
CACACACACACACACACACACACACACACACACACACACACACACACACACACACACACACACACACACACACACACACACACACACACACACACACACACACACACACACACACACACACACACACACACACACACACACACACACACACACACACACACACACACACACACACACACACACACACACACACACACACACACACACACACACA
Source organism: Trissonchulus sp. WLG1_4 (assembly GCA_030248245.1). Lineage (NCBI taxonomy): Eukaryota > Metazoa > Nematoda > Enoplea > Enoplida > Ironidae > Trissonchulus > Trissonchulus sp. WLG1_4. Next base: position 215 of record JASANF010017543.1, read on the forward strand.
CACACACACACACACACACACACACACACACACACACACACACACACACACACACACACACACACACACACACACACACACACACACACACACACACACACACACACACACACACACACACACACACACACACACACACACACACACACACACACACACACACACACACACACACACACACACACACACACACACACACACACACACACACACACACACACACACACACACACACACACACACACACACACACACACACACACACACACACACACACACACACACACACACACACACACACACACACACACACACACACACACACACACACACACACACACACACACACACACACACACACACACACACACACACACACACACACACACACACACACACACACACACACACACACACACACACACACACACACACACACACACACACACACACACACACACACACACACACACACACACACACACACACACACACACACACACACACACACACACACACACACACACACACACACACACACACACACACACACACACACACACACACACACACACACACACACACACACACACACACACACACACACACACACACACACACACACACACACACACACACACACACACACACACACACACACACACACACACACACACACACACACACACACACACACACACACACACACACACACACACACACACACACACACACACACACACACACACACACACACACACACACACACACACACACACACACACACACACACACACACACACACACACACACACACACACACACACACACACACACACACACACACACACACACTCATACCAGGTGACTGAGGGGGCGGGGGGGCCGCCCAAAGGGCCCATAGGCCCCGACTTGCGCACACATGTAGGTCGGCCTCCATGCTATCTTGGGGCCGATTTAGGCCCTTGCCAGTTGTGTCGTCAACCATAGTCCCCTCTCCTTGTGGCTTTGGGGCCTATTTAGGCCCTTCTAGCCTGCTGTGTACTAGTTAGGCCCCTTTCTATGCTTGGCTTTGGGCCAATTCCAGGCACCCTGTAGCTGTAGCCTGCTGGCAGGACTACGTAGGCCCCTTTCCTCTCCATGTTGCTTTGGGGAATCTCAGGCCCTTGTAGTCTGTCGTAGAATGAGATAGGCCCACTTTTCATGTTGCTTTGGGGCCTACTCTGGACCTTGTAGCCTGCTGTAAGAGACTAGATAGGCCCACTTTCCATGTTGCTTTTGGGCCTAGTTAGGCCCTTGTAGCCTGTCGTAGACTAGAATAGGCCCACTTCCCATGTTGCTTTGGGCGGCAGGCCGTTAGGCCCTTGCCTAGCCTGTCCTTGGTCAAGGGTAGAGATAGGGCCACTTTCCATGTTGCTTTGTGGGCCTATTTAGGCCCTTGTTTTGTAGCCTGTCGTTTTACTCTACAAAGGATCCCCCCATTGTTTTTATGGTCTGGCTGGAGAAAGTTTTGGATACGTCCGCAATTAACTCCACATTGACCTGAAAAATGAGAACTTTTTCAAATTTGTTTCTGCAACCTTGTGGCTTGTTTCTTCCTTTGCTTTTGTGCATTGTGCATTCTTTGATTGCGTAATACACTGCTAAGCAGGGGCGCACGGGGCGGTGGGAATTCCCCCCCCCCCCCCAAATTTTTTTGGACTGAAATTTTACACAAAGATATCCCCTTTGGTTTTTATGGTCCGGCCGGAAAAAATTTCCAATACGTCTCCAGTTGACCTAAGTTTGAGGTAAAAATAAAAAAATTTCCCAGTTTTTTTTCTAGGGGCTACCGCACCCAGACCCCTGCAAGTTTTTGGCTTAGTGGTCCTTGCTTTTATTTTGCATGTGCATGTTCATATACCTAGTTAAATTGTTAATTGCGTAATACGCTGTACCATCGTTTTAGCAGTTTTATTGTTACAATAATGACATTTTCAGTAAATTATATACAAAATTTAATGTCAAAAAATTTCGGAAAATTTGCCGATTGGCTAGCTTCTGTAGTTCTGGACCCTTGCCGGCGCACCGTTTTGTAGTTTTAGGTTCGTTGAGCTCCAATTTTAGATTCGATGCTGCTGTGGTCGAAAATAAGCACTGTTTTTGACCGAAAAATGCTAATATGTGTCGTTTTTTGCGTTAAAATGGCAATTAAGTGAATTTTAGTTCATTTCGAAACACTGGGGCCTAAGGGTCAGGGGGCCTATCGGGGTCCGCCCCCCCCCCCATGAAAAATTCCTAGAACTGCCACTGTATATATATATATATATATATATATATATATATATATATATATATATATATATATATATATATATATATATATATATTTTCCATTTTGAACAAACAAGAAAACCTTGCTCGAACAGTACAAAATTCCTATGAAAGTAAAACCAATCGACTGAGCCAAACTATATTAAAGCATCACTATGCTTTCCATTTTTCATCATACCTGCATCTGTGGCACCTGCAGCTCTTCATTGGTGAAGACGCGCAGCGTGGAGGCGATGTGTTTGGCGGACATGAGGATTTGGAGTACGGAGAAGTCGTTGCGGGGCTCGGCCGGGTGCTCGTCGAACAGACTGGCCGCCGACAAGTGTCGCCAGCGCTCCTCCGAATGCTCGCTCTGGGCCAGCGCCAGGGCCAGCAGGGCACAGCCGACCAGCCACATCCTTCCTACCAGCCAGCCAGCCAGGCCGTCACAGCATAGCAGCACACGCAGCAGAGCTATACAAGCTCACAGCGGAAATAGATCTATTCACAGGTGTAATAGGTGTAATCCTCAGATTTCAGATTCAGGGACACGCCCCTCCTCAGATTAGAGATTCAGGGACAGGCCCTTTCTCAGATTTGAGATTCAGGGACAGGCCCTTTCTCAGATTTGAGATTCAGGGACAGGCCCCTCCTCAGGGTGCAACTGAGGCGGGGGGGGGGGGAAATTCAAACTGATATTTTTTCACCGTGAAAACATTTTTATAGGTTTTCGCATGCGCTGAGTTCATTTTTAGCACTTTCCAAAAAAAACGTTTATTTAAACCTTTTCAAAAAAATTCAATTTTTGTCGAAAATCATTGTTTTTCGACATACTGGGGCTAATTATCAAAAATTATGACCAATACAGTCGTAATATCAGCCTGAAGTTTGATTGTCATAACTTAACACATAATAATATACTTAATACAGCTTTGTTTGCAACATATTTAGCTCATTTTTACTAAAAATTTTAATTTTGCCAACTAAAAAAAGAGGCGAAATATGCATAGTTAAATTGAGCTTACATATCAAAAGTTTTAGTTTCTTTTTGCTTAGACATTAAATTTATTACATTTTTCTAAAAAAATATGCATCATTAGTCATAAGTAGCGATTTCTAATGAAATTGGATGCCATAAATACGATCTGAAAACGTCACTGATGCTCAGCACCAAGCTGGCATTGACAGTCAAGCTCGGTTTCAAAGTGCAGCTTTATTTATAATTCCACAGTAGCAAGGGCCCTTTTATTTGATGCAAGCAACTAAAGCTAACCTTTGCTGAACCACCTACTAAGCCTGAGACTAAGCACTAAGCCTAAGCCTAAGCCTGAGGCCTAAATTAAAGAAAAAACCTGCTAAAAAGCATCATGAATAACTTTACCACACTAAAAAACCCTAACTAGCTTTATATTTTAAATACTTGTGCTGTAACGCTTCGATCAGCCTGGTCCTGGTGGCTTCAGAAAAAGATCTATAACTTTCAAAGCCTGAACCGATTTACAAAATTTTTTCAGCATTTAGTAGCTTAGAAGTTGCTCTTTCAATAGTAACAGCAGGTTTTCATTTGATTCAGTATTTTTGACTAAATCCAATTTTGCGCAAAAAAATTTCATGTATATAAAGTTTAATTTTTGGACAAAGTTTGATTTCCAGCTAAAGCTTACATCCTATGTACAAACTTTTAACCTAGCCTATTCGAAAGAGCGTTCAATTTTGACCCCCCCTAGGTTTGGGGGATATAGGGGGACTCCGGATCATTAGTCGAAAAAATGCCGTTTTTCCGACTTATTCGACCCCTAAGGGTGGATTTCACCACGGTGGTTTTTAAAAACCATGGTTTAAACCACGACTATGGTTTAAACCTGGTTTAGAAAAACCCGTTCGACAGAACATTTCGTTACGAAATTATTCTAAAATAGAGCAATTTCTATCGTAATGTTCTAAAAAACTGGGCTGACTGAGCTCGTTAGCCAATCAAATTCCTTAAACCTGGTTTAAACCATAGTTTAAACCTGGTTTAGAAAAACCATGGTTTAAACTGCATTTCACCAACAATTTAAAACCATGGTTTTTCAAAACCATAGTTTTAGATTTCAAAATTCACAGAATTATAGGATTTTTTCATATGAAACCACTAATAAATGAATTAAATGGATAAAAAAGGCGTTAATACTGTTATTATTAGTACGATGGCATTGCTAGAATAATTTATATGTTGTAAATATAATAATTTAGTGTGTAAAAATTTGAATTTTGTTAGAATATTTAAGTTATTTTTATCATATTAAATTATTTTTACCTAAAGCACGAGCTCAGGTAGCATTATAGCCGCTCAGCGCACATTTTCTTTCAAAATGACGCAAAAAATTTGGACAATTGCGTCAGATGACCATGACGCACATTTTTACGAAAAAATACTGGTTACCCTCCTCTAAAAACTGTACATACATTATTTGGTCGTCGGGTTCAATGGTCCTTTAAGGGGGGGGCTACCCAGGTCAAAAATCAAAGTTCTCCAATTTTGCTTAATTTCACATATGTTACTCCCCTAAGTCACCCCAACCTCAGATAAGAACAGTATAGTGGTGCGGGGAAAAAACCCTACGCGTTTTGCGGGGAAAAAAACCCTAGTGCTTCCTGGCCGAACCTCACGACATAGGACCTTTTTGAGTATGCAGGTGGAAAGCGCATCCCAAACTGACTTACCACACCAATTTCTGTGCAGTTTTGAGGCCTGTAGCGTTTTTTATAAAATTTCAAAATTTTGCATGTTGAAAAATTCCAAAGTAAAAAAATTTTCCAAATTTTTGACTTGTCATAATTTTTCACAAAAACACTTTTGACCAACGCCGTTTGCATTTTTCAAGAGAGTTACCTTTCCTCTATACTTCTGAAACTCGAAAACCGTGAAAAACGCTGTGGTTGACCTGTGACTGGTCAAAGTTTGTGCGGGAAAAAAAACCCTATTGCGGGGAAAAAAACCCTATTTTGTTTGGCGGCATTTTTTTGCTAAACTCACCCATTGTTGCTACTAAAGTTAGTTCGTCTGGGCTAACAACATGCGTAGAGTTCATTAAAACCGTTTATTCGGCCGCAAAACGTCGTTTTTTGTCATTTTGGGCCATACCCCGACACCCCTTACGAAACCTGTTTTGGTGATGTTTCACCAAAATTTGGCATTTTTTGCAATATTTAGGTTTTAGCTGCTGCGTACCAATTAAATCCAAGAATGATAGACGCGGGCGGTGTTTGTCCGCTGTTTCTAACGTAATAAGCGCAAAAATCTGTTTTTAATGCTTTTAAATACGGAAAAAATGCCTATTTGGGCAGAAGTCATTTCTGCCAAAACGGGTCGATTTTTGAAGAATCATTGTGAGTCACATGGATGTCGCAGAAACGGTTTTTTTAGTCCATACTGCAGCTGAGAGTTGTAGAACACGATGAAATTGTGTTTATACTCCCTGCTAATAGAACAACCAGAAAAAGTTATAGGGTATTTTTTCCCCGCATTAGGGTTTTTTTTCCCGCATAGGGTTTTTTTTCCCGGAGGTTTCGAGACTCATTACTCAGAAACGTGAGTAGTTACAGTCCATTTTATTAGTGCAACAGTTAGGCGAAAGATGGCCGTAACAGCCGCGAGCATTAATGGATCCGATTTATGTGGAGCACAGGACGACCCGAAAAGTTGAAAATAGGGTTTTTTTCCCCGCACAACTATAATCTTGAAGGTGCACTTTTGGTTCAGTGCATTTGTCAGTGTATTTACATAGGCAAAAGTACGCAAAAAAAGCCTAAAAGTAGCCCTTAACCCTTTCATGCCCAAAGGATCATGGGAGATACCCCACGATGATCTATCATATCTAGGGATATGCAACTTGACTAGTCTATTCTAGTGACAAGATCTTTTAGCTGTTTTTATGGGGAATTGTAGGTCTTCGCATTTGGCCATTAGTAAAAAAATTCAGTATTTTTGACTTAATCCAATTTTACGCAAAAAAGTTCATGTAAAGTTCAATTTTCGGACAAAGTTTGATTTCCAACTAAAGCTCACATCCTACAAACTTCTAACCTAGCCTATTTGAAAGAGCGTTCAATTTTGAGCCCCCCTAGGTTTGGGGCTTGGGGGATATAGGGGAACTCCGGATCATTAGTCGAAAAAATGCCGTTTTTCCGACTTATTTGACCCCTAAGGGTTTTAACACCAATAATTTCACTTCAGATTTTTATTAAAAGGGGCGACAGCTATTTTGGGGGCTAGAGATCAGATTGGGGGCATGGCTGACGATGGGGGTTTCATATTTTTATTAAAAGATGGGGTAGGAAGCGAATTAGAATCGAAAATAATTTCTCCCCCCGCTTCAGTCTGACGCCTCCTCAGATTAGAGATTCAGGGACAGGCCTCTCCTCAGATTAGAGATTCAGGGACAAGCCTCTCCTCAGATTTGAGATTCAGGGACAGGCCCCTCCTCAGATTTGAAATTCAGGGACAGGCCCCCCAAAAATGTTTAATTTTAAAAAAATTTCTGGGGACTGCTATTATGTTTTAATGGTGTCTCTCTAGGGATCTTAAAAGAGCGACTAGAAGCGCTAAACGCGACTGAACAGTTTATTCTTTTCTTCAGATGCAGTGCTGCGAATGTGTATAGGACTAGGGTACTTCATGGTGTTTAGAAGCAGCATTTAACAGCGTAAAAATGTGTATACATGGGGATGGGGTGTGAGACGGGGTTTAAGGAGGAGAGGGCGCGTGGTTTGACGTTTATTCAGGAGACTTTATGGAACTTTTACAAAAATACAAAATGTTCAGTATGAAATTTTTAGCATGTTTTCCTCAATTTTACAAAGTGCCGAGGTGCTCCTTTCTTTTCAAAACCCTCGCTAGTCCCTGATCTAAAGACACCTTAACAATTCTAAACGCATATATAGATCGTCAGGAGCTGATTTGTGGAGACTACAGCAAGAAGTGGTTGATTTGATAAAAAAAAAAAAAAAAAAAAAAGATAATATTAAAAAATAAAAAAAAATAACATTATATAAATTAAATATATATAAATATATATATATCAGGGATCTACCTGTTCCGGTTCTGGTGTTCCGCCTGTAACTGTAACAAAACCGAAACCAGACGCAGGATCCCAAACCATTTGACATTTATTTTGTTTTTTTCTTTTTTTTTTGTGTATTTAAATCATATCAAAACTCAAAACATTTTTCTGTTTTCCTGCGCGCCTTAAGCCCCCTTCTTGCTTGTTTGTTATTTGTTTTTCTTTTTTTTCATTTCTCTCAATCTCCAAAGTCATAATTATAACATATTACTATATATGTATATTACATACTTTTATACATGCATATTAATTTTTAAATTTAATATCTTTAGCGAACGGACGGAGGCAGGATTTTTGCTCCGGCCGGAGCCGGAGCCGGAGGTAAATTAATTTGCCGGAGCCGGAGCCGGAGCCGGAGCTAGGTCGAAATTGATACCCTTATGATGAAAAATTTTCTAATGTTTAATAAAAATCTATCATCCATCTTCTTCTCGATCTTACGATATCTTTACAACAACTTCATCATAATGGCCAAAAATTGTATACATGTATGCAGTGGCAGTGGCGTAGCCAGGAAAAAATTTCGGGGGGATGACTTTTCATTTCTGAAACATGTTAAAATGCACTTAAGTTCGATTTTATCGCACAAAACGACACATATTTCGGTAAAAAACAATGGTAACTTTTCGAATAATCGAATGCAAAATGCTAATGCTAATCGAACGTAAAATGGGACCTCCAGACACCGAAATTACAAAAAATGGTGGGGAGAAAGGGTCCAGAAGCTAACGATATAGCTAAATTGGAGAATTTTTCAGTTTTTTAGGCCAAACTTGGTCAAATGGAGATGTATCAGAAATTTTTTCGACCCGGGAAATTAAATGCAAATCACGTCAGAAGCAGAACGTCATGCAGAGGCTTTGGTTAAAGTTATTAACAAAGAAAAGTAAGCCACTAAGTTGCAGGGGTCTGGGGGCGGCAGCCCCCAGAAAAAATTGGCGATTTTTCCAATTTTTAGACCGAATTTGGTCAACTGGAGACGTATCACAAACTTTTCCGACAGAAAATTTAAAACAAAAGATGGTAACGTCGCATCAGACAAATGTAGCATAATGTACTCGTGTATACATGCATGATGCATAAGCTTTGACGAAAGATAATAACAAAGAATAGTAAGCCACAAAGTCGCAGGGATATGGGGGTGGCAGCCCCCAGAGAAAATTTGGGGGAAATTTTTGATTTTTAGGCCAAATTTGGTCAACTGGAGACGTATATATATATATATCAGAAATTTTTTAGGCCGGGCGATAAAAACCAAAGGGGGGACCCTTGTTGACAATTTCTTCAAGTTCGACCAAAGGGGGGGTCGCGACTCCCACTGGCTACGCCGCTGAGTATGGGTCGCTCATAGAATTTAGATTCAGCATAAGGTATATACTTGTAGACATGCACAGGCTTTGATGAAAGATAATAACAAGGAACAGTAACCAACACAGTGGGAGGGGTCTGGGGGCGGCAGCCCCCAGGAAAAAAGTTCGAGAATTTTTTGATTTTTAGAGGTCAAATTTGGTCAATTGGAGACGTATCAGAAATTTTTTTTCGGTCGGGCGATAAAACCAAAGGGGGGACCCTTGCCACTCTTACTGCAATCTAGATGAGTATGGGTCGCTCAGAGAATTTACCTCCGGTTCAGCATCCGGCTAATTTTTGAATGGCTCCGGCCGGAGCCGGAGCCGGAGCCGGAGGGGCCAAATCCGGCCGGAGCCGGAGCCGGAGCCGGAGGCTCCGGCCGATCGCTCCCCCACAAACACACACACAAAAAAAAAAAAAAAAAAAAAAAAAAAAAAAAAAAAAAAAAAAAAAAAATAAAAAAAAAAAAAAAAAAAAAAAAAAAAAAAATCGCAGTAGAGGCCGGGCGAGCACCCGGGGCCTCGCCCCCCAACCCCCCCCCCCCCCCCCCCCCCCCCCCGCCCCCCCCCCCCCCCCCCAAAACAAAAAACACACCCCCCCCCCCCCCGTCGATCAATGATTTATATATACCTTTTCGTTTGCAGTGATGAAGAATATGTCGCGGAAGAGTCCAATTTCGTTGGTTCTCGACAAACTGCATCGTGCCTCAGTTGGAGTTCTAATGGCTAGCTCAGTTTTATTTTCCGGCGTGCTATGTTACCAAATTTACACCTATTATGTTTATCAGCGGCCAGAAATTAACAGAAAGATTGCTCAACGAGAAAGAGAACTTTTGGAAGAAGAGTTGGCAATGAATGCCAATGCTGAAGCAATCAATCATTGATAAATGCTTTTTTGGAGTCTTGTCATTTAATATATACGAAGTAAAACGTTTACATATATACTTTCATTTCCATATTGTTTTTTAATCAGACAAAACTCATCGGACTGAACGTTTATGTATCATGTCGCTTGAACATTATTTACTGATTTTATTGACAAATGACAAGGCTCCTTACATTTCTCTAGTCATTTTTTAATCATAAGAGAATAATTGTGTGTCTGTATTCTGTGTTGTCTGGAATTTGTGTTTTGTATGAACTTTAGACAATTATTTTTATTTAACGTATATACATCATGCTAGCCGGTACTGGCGTTCCTAATGGCATCGGACGAAACTACAATCTGCGCACGGCTTATATAGTTGATCGATAGGGGCCTGGCGGTGGTAGCCAGTGGCGTATTTAGGTATGGGGCTGGGGGGGGGGGGCGCGGCTGCAGCCCCCCTTAGAGGGTCGCAGCCCCCCCCTTTCAGCGCCGGTGGCTCCCCCCTCAATCTGGTGGCTCACGTTGCTCCGCGCCCCCCCCCTCGGGGTGACGGTGGCTCACGGTTGCTTCGCACCCCCCCCCCCTTGTATTCCCCCCTTTGCGAAATCGTGGATACGCCACTGGTAGCCTCGGTAGCTGTGAAAGTATTACATTTTTAAAAAAATACTTTGCATTGCGAACGTAAACTTGACGTGATCTGCCCTTTTTCGCTTTTTAGCTCATTTTAAGGCATTTGTTTCTTTCGTCCGACTGAGGTTGGGAAAGCCAGGTGAAGTTGGGACAGAAGAGGAGAAGCAATCCTTCTCAATCATTCCCAGGCCCATGTGTGGTCATGAAAACTGTATAATTTTATGTTTGTTTATCCAAAAGTAGAGTTAGCAAAGCTACGGTACAGCTGAAGGTAGCGCTTGCCGCTTATACACTATATAATATACAATAATTGAATATATATATATATATATATATATATATATATATAATATATATACATGTTTGTATATATGTACGTAAAAAATCTTAGATTGTGTCCTGTCACTGTGTGCGTTGTTTAATTTGTTGACAGTAAACAGTTATTTTTTTAGTCTTTTTGCTTGCGAGTCATATTCTTCCGTAGTGTTGAATTTTGGTTTTAATGTTAACGCGTGGTGTCTGGGGTGATCTACTAGTTTGAAAGCTTTGTTTGACTTACCCGTATCATATTCTTTGCATCATGAATGACCTAATATATAGATTCCGTTAGTAGGGTGTCGTGATATTTCACCGTCGGTTTTATCATTCCAAGTGGCATCGTTTTGGAAAGTTCTCCATTTCGAGCCGAAGTTTACACCACTCTATTTATATCAGTATATATTCCCGTGCGGTGTGTCCCCTAAGCCGTCGACATTTTAATCGATATTGCTGTCCAGTGGCTTTATGTTCTTCGTCATTTTCCGGCCAACGTTCGTCATTTGTCGCGAACGACGAAGCTCGTCGTACGCCGACGAAGAGGGAACTTTTTTTTGCACAGTACTGTATATACTCGAACGTTTAAGCCCGGTTCATACTCCTCCTTGTACCTATCGTTTTGTCCTTAAGCGATTCCAAGAAACTGCCTGGCGAACTAATCCAGCTTTTCCCATGATTGAAGTTGGGGTCACTTGCAGATCATATGCAAAAAATTAGCCGAAATATGCTTGTGTACGAATTTTTGGCACAGTAATGTAAAGATCAAAATCTCCAGGCATGTGTCTCACTTTTTCAAGATTTTACCTGTGGGCATTTTTTACAGCATTTTAATTACTACAACTTATGCTAAATTTTCGGTGATTTTGTCTAAGCGATTTTCTCAGTAACTGTCTAAAAGTTGACTAGTTATTAGAAAAGTGAGGGAGATGCCAGGAGACGTTAAGCGTGTCTAAAACCTTACCAACTTTCAGTTCCAACAGGCATCGTATGATTCAGAGCTATGGCGCAAACTTTTGTAAAAAAACTTAAATTTTGGACAGGACCTCATTTTAAACGCTTGTCCTAAAAAGAAGACTAATGATTGACCTTCAATATATGGCATGCTTTTAGGCAAAAAAATAGTTTTACTTTATGCTAAAGACCGCTTGCAATTTGAAGCTGTAAACGCTGAGCTATGACATTCCAGAAAAAACCTAAAAACGCAATTACCCCCGTAAGTCCGGTACATACATGTCTACAAGCACAAGGACTAATTTCGATCAGCTGCTGTGAAGAATTGTGTGAATTGCGTTTCGGTTAATTTGTTGTATACCGTCTAGAATTGACCTCAAGGCTCACTGTATCATGGTTATATTTAGTGATTCGGTTCTATCTACGTTTCATTGCTGTATTACCCAGACTTTTCACCATCCCTCTCCTCAGCAAGGAACGTGAGAGTTGTCTCCTAATTTCGTCAGTAGGCTACTTCCGCCTTTACTATGTTGTGTGACGTCGTCATATCTTAGGGCCAATTCCTAAAATGGATTAAACGGATTAGATTAAAATTTGTTTGCTAATAACCAGGGTTGGCAGTCTCGGTCTCGGTCTCGTAAAAAACCCGAGACTAGGCTGGTCTCGGTCTCGGTCTCGGTAGAAAAACCGAGACCTGCCATAGGGTGGTCTCGGTTTCAGATGACACTTGGAGGTTTTGAAAATTTTTTTGAAAACTGAGTCAGCGGGAGAAACTTTTGTTGTCCCCGATGGTGCCACTATCACAACTTCTGATAGTAGCACCAGCAGTCAGCACGGACGATTCTACGATTCTGGCACTGGAGCTAGGCTGGAAAAGTGCCAACCTATGGATGCAGTATGCAATACAAAATGCCTATGATAAAAGCCTACAACGAACTGCTAAGAAGTCTGCGAAACTTTAAAAAAAAATTGAAAAGTTTTCAGAATAGCGAGAAAATTGTCCTCTTTTCCGTGTTGTCAATTACTCTCATGCATCCGGTCGTTAACGCTTTTAAGTTTCTCGCAACCGAATCGTCACTTTTTCATATATACTTAATCACATCACTAATTTTCCACGTTTTAAAATACCTAAAGGTCTAAAAATACAATTTTAAAATAGGTCCTGAAGGGCTGGTCTCGGTCTCGTAGGTCTCGTTTGGGTGGTCTCGGTTGCCTGGTCTCGGTCTCGGTCTCGGTTGCAAACCCGAGACTTACCAACCCTGCTAATAACTTATCTTACTGTTGAGGTAGACTTGAAAAATTTTGTACACACGTGTAAGGTGCTACGAATATATAGTTGCTATCGAAAATTTTGTATAAATGCATGAAGTATATCATGAGTTATTGGCAAAACAAATTTTAATCTAATCCGTTTAATCCATTTTAGGAATTGGCCCTTAGTCTGTCCTCGGTTCGGGCTAGCTGAATTTACAACTGGTCTAGTCAAAATGAAATTAGTTTCAAGAGCACTGAGCCACTAAGCCACAGACTTGCAGGGTTACAGTTGCACCTGTAAAGTATAAGTTCAAAAAACAGCTGCTTTTGGACAACTAGTTACCAGAGCCACGTCTAACAACATTAAAAACTTGTATTTAGGCAAAATGTCTGATAAGGTATATATGTTTGCGTTGAAGAGTTGTCAAGCCGCTATATAATATACAGATGTAAAGGTACATTGTGCAGCCATATATATCTATCTACTCTCCAAAGTCTACATATAAAGTGTGGCTGATAAGTTTCGATGGTAGTGTACAAACAGGTTTATAGCACAGTTTATTTATTTATGTATTGTAAATTTTTTGGTTTTGTTTTTTTGTATAAGTTGCGAAAGTAGTAGCATCTGTAAGCAAAGCTTTGTTAGTTCACGTCGATATGAACTGTACGTAAATTACAGAATCTTGAGGCAAGACAGTTGGTGTGTATTAGTTTTGCACAATTTTCTGCACGATTGTTAATTTAAACCGGTATATTTTCGGTGTGGCCTCGGTTTTATAAAATATAATGGCATTTTTTATTACATAGGTCCCACAACTGTTGGTCAGACGTTACAGTAATGTGGGATTTCCAATTTAAGCGCGGTTAATACTTGCTCTTATCCTTGTCCCAATCATTTTGTCATCAAGCAGTGCCAAGAAAACCAAAAGTCAAAAATACTCAAAGAGCCAATGTTTTTACATTTGGGGTCAAGAAGTCAGTCGCAGTCGTATCCAAAAAGTTAGACGAATCGAATGCTGTACAATGTTTGACCAGGGGTGGACGCGGGTCGAAATTTTCGACCCGCGACCCAACCCAACCCGCGGCTGGACACTCGTGGGTAACCCGCGACCCAACCCGCGCCGTAAAACCCGACCCGCGACCCACTTTGACCCACCACTCTATAACCATAACGTACATTATACAGGGGCGTGTAGCCAGGATTTTAAAATGGAGGATCGCACCTTGTCCACTTTTCTGCTCACTTGTTTAAACTCACTATTCCGGGGTCTGAGGGCCTCAGCCCCCAGAATCTAATTATTTTTACACTTATTGGAGAAGTGGCTTACGTAACAAAATGTAAATTTGGTCATTTAAAAAAATAAAATTACTTTTGCGGGGTTCTAGGGGCGGCAGCCTCCAGAAAGAAATTGAGGTTTTTTTGACAAATTTGGTCAACTGGACTGGAGACGTAATCAAAAAAAGTTTTCCGACAGAAAAAAATTTTAGAATTTTTTAATTTTTAGGCCAAATTTTGTCAATTGGAGACGTCTCAGTAATTTTTTTGGCGTGCTATAAAAGCCAAGGGCGGACCCTTGTCGAAAATTTCTTCATATTCCAGTTTTCGCGGGTCGGAAAAAATTTTTTCGACCCGCGCAGCCTGAAATGGGTATTTTGAAATCAAATTTTCCGACCCAACCCAACCCAACCCGCGGGTACCCGCGGGTACCCGCGGGTACCCACGACCCGCGTCCACCCCTGTGTTTGACCGAAAATAGTGTCTTTGTCGCTGTCCAAAGCACGAGCATGAGCTGGGCTTTAACTGAGACTATCCAATGCCTTTAATGACTTTCTTAGTTTTTTACGTGAT
>JASANF010017546.1:0-18606 GCA_030248245.1 Trissonchulus sp. WLG1_4
GGCTTTGAATTTATTAGGCACTAATGGTCACTTAAACGAAAAGTTAGTGGGCATAGTTCAAAAGAAATCGTCATGGTTATTGCAGGTTCATAATCTTTCAAGCAAGTCTGCAAATGAGCTAACAAAACAGTTTTGCTATTTGCCCCTTAGCAATCCAGATAGCTTTCATAAAAAGGGTCAGCATTATAAAATTAAAAAAAAATACTTGAAAACTATTTTGAGAACAACAGTGCATATACTAATGTGCATATGTCTACGGGTCTACGATTACCTTAAGCATTTGGCCGTTTTCATTAGGGAATAGATTGACGGACCCAAAAACTAATTTGAACAGCTTCAGATAGAGTGTGGCCTGATCGGATTTGTCTGAAATCAAAACCATACAATCACCAATTTGAATCTGCCGCATGTTACGTATATCTTATTATGACTACCTTGTGTAGCATCTATCGGTTTGAGCCGTACGTTTGCGCAAATATCATTTGAAAAATAGTGTGTACCACACGAAGATCAGCCATAAAACTCTAAGACAATATTTAGTCCAAATCCAAGTCAAACTACCTAGCTACTCGTAAACAAGCAGACCCGGAGCAGCTTAAAATTATTATTAAATTTGAGCATCTCACCTAAATTTGCTGAACACGGACACAAAACAGGTGATCGATGTGACTTTCGCGACTACGTGCTGCACTCTTTTTATTCAACTTTTGATCTTTTCGACATGAAATCAGGCCTGTGGCGTTGCTTCAAGGTCTAGCAACTTTTGGTCAGACTTTAGTTTCCGAAATTAGTAGAAATTTTCTGTACAGTACTAACCTCCCATAGCTTCCATGCGTTCTAGCAGATAATTCAGCAAAATAGATGCGAAAACCGCCGATGTGGCCGAAGTGGTCAAAAACGCATTCGGAACAATCTAAACAGAAAAAATTTGGAATGAAGCACACTCTTCTTGTACATTTACTTGTTGTCTGTATAGGTTAAAGCTTAAAAGTCTCCTCCAATTTAGCACACACGGCAGCACAAAGTCTATTGAAACTATAATTTATTCATTTTCACAATAAATTTGTAGAACTAACACTGCTCGTAGAAATAATACATTTATCTGCACTGCTATACACACTTCTCGCGAATCCATAGGCCACCGGTTATAGAATTTTAATTAAAATCTTGGTTTCTTCGTAACTGTCTGCTTTCAGCAGCTATACAATAAATAGACCATGTAAAATTCAAGTATGGAAGCATTGTTCGGCCTAATCGTATAATCATCAGACGTTCAGCAGAATATGAAATAAAAGAATGTGAATATAGTGAACATAAAACTACAGACAATCACAGTATACCCTCTGACCTGCAAAGCGTAGTTGTCACTGATGCAAGCGATCAACAACTAAAATGAAAAACAAAATTTTTAATTGACTATAAATATCAATAATTGTTTATTTCAATTTTTTACATGCACCAGATAGCTATCAAGATTCTGCAGCGAATAAAAGACTGCTAGATAAAATAACTTGAAGTTTAGAACGTCAAGCTTAATTACAAGAAAAACACATCCAGTTGTGCGTAAGAAAACGTAAGGCCATATTGTAATCGCATAATTTCACACACATCGCACTGAAGTTCTTACCTCAATATTATTTGCAAACAATTCCTTGAAATGTTGTAACGGCATTAATGTGAACTAAAAAAAACCCAGGTCAAAAATTATTTATTACACATCAAAAATACATACTCTTAGGCCTAGTTTACACTAGTACGTTTACGTGTCCGTAAATCCAGTACGTAAAAGCTGCTACGGACACAAAGGTAATTTTATGCGCATTTGTGAACATCTTTAAGTCCAGCGTACAAACACGAAAATTAGCTGTTAACAGCTAATCTTGTTCTGCAACAGCTGATCAAACGTTTGGCAAGTGAACAAACAGACACCTTTACGGACAAGACCTAGACTTTGGTCATAAAATATTGTATCAATAGCAGCATCTAATTTCGACATTATTTCATCCTGTGTGTATTATTAGTAAGTATTCACAAACTAACGATCAGTGAGGTTCATTTTCAATGTAACTTTGCGTAGCAATTAGACTTACTTTATGAATCATTTTTCCTTACTTCCACGAAAATAAAAACTGGTAAAAAAGAATACGAATTAAAAAAACTTACCACTCCACCAAAGTGCTCTAAAACTTCTTTTTCGTCTTTAGTACGGATTGTATGGGATCTAAAACTATTGTTACGTGACGACATGAAAAATGGACGTCTGCATAACAATAACTTAATGCTATTTTTATTATGATTTATGAATGATTTTTACCAATATTAAATGCGTATGAAATTTACAATATGCATTCCAAAAAAGCGTACTTATCCATAGAAAAAACTCAAACCACATTTCCTATTATAGTAAATTTATTGAAATGCAGTAAAGAACAATATAGATACTTACAATACTAACAGCACATGCTGCGTAAGTAAATTCTATCTTGTCAATCTACTGTGAAAGACGTAAACAAACCGAGCGGAGACTGCAATAATTGTTTAGGACTGTAATTAAACATTTAACTTACGCGGGGGATTTCTCAAAAGTGGACTGATTTGGTCCGGCCACAATGGTGTAGATGTCCAGTGCCTTGAGCCCGTACTTAAGCAAGCGGAAAAACATTGTCAGCTCACGTATGATGGACGACTGGCCTCGAACTTGATAGTTGGCATCTGTAAATTAGTCAAAAATTAAACAGCCAATCCCAACCCCCACACGTGTAGTTTGGGGGATTGGGGTGACGGGAAAACTCCACCCCAAAAAATAGTCCCAGAGGGTCAGATCCTGCGGGCACAAAAAAGAGATGGTCACCACGGTGTGCAAAATTTTCAACCACAGGCCCCACCATCACCACCACCACCTACAGTCTGACCAAAACATGCTGGACCCTGCGATAAAAAGAAACATCAGATTTTATTACGAAAAGAACGAACTGCATGCATCCAGAGTACAGCGAGCAGTCACGAATATCACGCCTCCCTATTAATTAATTGTCTCAGGGTTCAGCAATTTTTGGTCTGACTTGAATGAGTATACATTTTAGCTAAAAATCCTCTTTTTATTTACGAACGCCATTGGCATTCACACAATATGATCTTCGATTCGTTTAGTTAACATTAATAATCCAGTAAAAGAATGATCCTAAGGACCCAACAACATACCTGTTTCGAAATTCATTGAGCTCAGACCCCAAGCTATGGCCTTGACGCCACACACAAGGGTTTTCACTAAATTTCGACAATCGTTCACACTGTAGACCTTGTAGGGGCTGGGAAATCCGTAGCGCAGCTAAAACAGATAATTCAAAAACTTGGCTAAAAACTTGGCTACTACAAAAACTGAAATAGGGTCAGGAGTCAGGAGAGTTAAAGACATTTCGATGGATCTACTAAATCTGTTAAAGTGTTAAGCTCGGTTTATACTTGCCCTTGCAAACATACTGACAGGGACAACGACAATTTTCGGTCAGTATTGTTGGGAAATTCTCGAAAATGTTTCATTTAATTATGGTACGGGAACTAGACTTGATTGTGCAAAAAACAACAGTTGTTATGTAACTGCTTAAAGACAAAACGATATGGACAAGCCTAAGGCCAATTATATATCAGCCGGACTTTAGTCTTCCTACCACTGGCTCATCCTTATCCCCGGCGCCGGACGAAGACGCTTTGCCAGTGTCCATACTCTGCTCCACGTCCTCAGTCCGCGTGGAGTCGCACAGGCTCTGCGTTGACGAGGTCAGACTCTGACTGTTGTTGGTGTTGGAGCTGGACTCGTCCGGTTGACTGGCAGTGGCGGCCGTTGCGCCTGTGATGTCGGCCACAGACGAAGCAGCTGTAGGCTGGGATCCCGTCCCATTCGGACTCGACTGGTCACTGAGAAAACAATAAAAAATGAAGAAGCCGAAAAAATCATTGCATTCAAATGAAAAATGGCTGAGAAGAGTACCGAGAAAAATTACAGAATATTAATAATGCTAATTATGTTCTAAAACGGACGACTAATAACAAACGGATGTCGCGGCCAGGTCTAAGGGCCTATTCCTTTACCGGATTAAAGGGTTAATTATAATCGGACTAAACTGTTTAAAAATTAAAAATTAGGCGGAAAAATGCCATTCTAAAACCTCCGAATTAAACGGACTTAACTTTCGGCGCTAATGTTAAGCGTGCATGTTAAATCCGTTTAGTCCAGTGGTAGTGTTGGGATGGGGTCAAACTAAGATTAAGCAGCAGACTTATTTTAACTCGTTTAGTCCGTTTAACCCGATTTGCCATTCCAAAACCTCGGACACGGTCCCTAAAACAGGTCCAGTCCGTTTAATCCGGTACAGGAATAAGCCCTAACACTTGACAGCAGTTAAAATGTAATATAGCACAAAATACAGAACATTATCTGGCGTCACGTTACGACATAGCCCACATTTAATTAGTCATGTCACGTTTGTGCTATACTACGACTCAGGTTAAACAAAGGATAGCTGGATCATACAACCGCAGGCCAGCAAGACAAACGGACATTCAAATGCAAGAAAACCCAGGCAGAGCTGATTTAGCGTAAATTTCAGTAATATAATGCTCACCCGAAAAATGAATAGACACAACTGCTAACAAAATAGAGACTTTTGAGCCAAAGCCAGCTTCTATCCTCAACCAAAACATCATAATTTTAATCAATAATATATTATTCCAAAAATCATGGAAAAACGTACCACTTTTCGAAAATCAAAGGCAACTGCTCTTTGGCTATTACTTTGAATTTACAAATATAAACTTCCATCATTTGTAGCAGACGATCTTTGGCCTGAAAATAACTCATAGATACAATGTTGAGTTTAAATTTTTTGTGTCGGTCATAAACTACTGGCAAAACTCCCAAGCCTAGACAAACTTATAATCTAATCTTTGCAAAGCTACTTCATAATAGCTACATAATGAACATAGCCGCAAATATTTAGATTTTTCAAGTCAATACTTCGTTGACTGTTAACGAAAAAACTATTCTGTAATTAGTCATCTTTCGAGCAGCTTGTAATGCTAAACAACCGAGCAACCACCTAACACACGAAAACAACTCACTGATAAGCACGGTTTCCGGTAAAACATAATATTATGTGAACCCTACTTAGCCTTCACTCATCATGAGTCACCTATCACAGAAAGCTATGTACTAACTTCATGCTGCATCACTTTGCAGATAATTTCCACCAGATTTAGCATTAGTTTACAGCTCATTGTGTGGATGCTGGCCGGCAGACTGGGGTCGTGAA
Source organism: Trissonchulus sp. WLG1_4 (assembly GCA_030248245.1). Taxonomy (NCBI): domain Eukaryota; kingdom Metazoa; phylum Nematoda; class Enoplea; order Enoplida; family Ironidae; genus Trissonchulus; species Trissonchulus sp. WLG1_4. The sequence continues at coordinate 5,310 of JASANF010017546.1, forward strand.
CGTTACGTGCGAATAGCTGGACAGCCAAGGTAAGATTCGGTGAAGACAATTGAGTGCGCACGTGATGCACCAAATCGCCCAAAGTGCTGTACGCCAGAGGTCTGAAAAATAATAACATGAACTGATGGTTTGGCCCCAGCCAATGTCAGTGCAAGGGGTCTGGCCAGAAGAAGGGAGATCCGCTAGCAAATGTAGCTGATGGCTGTTCGTTCACCTAGAAATCAAAATTCTGTCATTTAACTCCAGGATTCTGTCAGTTAGAAAGACGGTGCTAAAAAAGCAGCAGAAAAATTGCGATTCATCGGATTAATAGTGCAGTTGAGTCAAGAATTAACTTTTAAAAATTGCGCAAGTTCATAAACTTCGTTTTAGGGTTGGGGGTGCGGTGACAGCTGATCTGAGGAGGGAGCGGGTTCAAGTTGAGAGGGGAAACAATCACCCACAATCCCTTCCCCCCACTCATGCATGGTTAACACTATAATATTCTGACCTAAGCGTATCTTGAACGGTCCAGCCTCGTCCGACCAAAATGTTTTCGTCCATCAGTTGGGCCATAAAAGGAACGAATTCTGAAAAAACGCAATAATTCAATACATCTAAGAACTCATAGAATTAATATAAATTAGATGTGAATTAGTCCAATGCCATTGGATACTATTGATCACAGGCAAAAAATTCATAACTAGTAAAACCATCGAACCTGAACAATCAATTGTAAACTCACAAAAAACAACAAGCAACTACTTTAAAAAAGAATACAACAAGACAATAATTACGTTTCATCCACTAAAATGATTCTGTCATAACTCACAACCCTGTGATAGCGTCTATTGTACCTCACTTTAGGCAGATATGAAAGCCAACAATACTTGCGCGTGTGTCCGTGATGAGAATATGACGAATAGCAATCAGCAAATCTTTTCTCAGATTCGCAGCCCCGGCAGGGCAGCTAGCCAGCAATTTTAGCACACCTTGCGGCAAAGCCAAAGATTGCTGAATGGCATTATGGTCCTGCAAAAAACCAACCAAGTCTTATTAATTGTACCCTATGTATTTTCCATTTTCAATAGCGTTTTCACATAAAAGCTTGTCTAAACGTAAAGCGGTGTGAATGGATATTTTCTTCCTGAATTATAGATACTTATTTAACTGTACGTGCTTTTCTGTAGCGCAAGTTACATAACACATCTTGGAAAACCCACGACAGAATCACACTAATGCAAGTCTGGATTATTTAGCAGCAAAATCACAGTTTGACACAAGAACGGAAAACGAGTGCACAGCACTTATCACTCATATGGTACGAACCTATAGAAAACTAAATTACAATAAAACACAAAAATTACCTGGAATATGCGAACAATGTAAGCCAAAAATGACAGAGTCTTGATTTGAGCTGCCAGAAAATCAGTATACACTTCTCGATTGTGATCTGTTCTAAAACGCAAAGAAAATGAGTTTTCACAAAAAGCAGTTCTGGCTTAAAAGCTGTACTAAAATACAGGCTACGAGAATCAAATCACATAAAATCTGTTTTGCTACTAAGAAGGCGGTAAGCTGAAAATAATGCTGAATTGCTGAAAAATTGGGCAAACGAGAAACTTTTTCGGCTATTCGAGGATAGCAGATCACATCAGTAAAGACCAAGACATGAAAATATAAATAAAATTTTGTTACAATAGTACAAATTACTCAAGACTCACCGCGGCGGTCCCAAATTAATGGTATTCAAAATGAGGGGAATGAAATCTCCCAAATCTTTGTGAACATTTGGTTTGTACAGTTGATAAAATAGCACCACAATGATGGGAAGATCTGCCAAAACTTTCAACGACTGACGTCCACGTGGTAGTAGGGAATACTGAAAACATAAGATTCAATCAATATTATAATACTAAAGAAATCCCAAATCACACCGGTACATTGTAGGTTTATGTATTCCGAGTCCACACAAAAACACCTGAAATGAAATCTTAATTTCAGGCCTTGAATGAAACGCGTGAAAGAATGAAACATAAGAATATTATTTTTATTTATAGACGCAGAAGACGTAAATTAGAGACTGAGTTTGACATGAAAAATTATTTTTGAAAATTCTCAGAAGTTTATCAAGCAAAACACTCACAACAACAGGCGATCCATCAGGCATTTTCTGTTCAGTCTGAATTGGAGTAACGGCAAAGGTTCCCTGCAGTGACGCTTCAAAGTTCAGTCTGCTGATGTCCTTGACTTGCAGAGGCGGTTTATTTTCGAAAATTTTGCTGACATTGTTGGTTAAGTCTCGATAAATAGTCTTCACAAACACCAGAAACTGTTCGATCTATAACCAACAAAATGCAGAATTCACAAAAAAAATAAGTAAAAAACCACCTAATAAAATCCATTAAAATTTTGTTTACACAAAATATAATGTCGATGATGATAAACCGCCCAAACGTGATCAATTTCGAAAAAACACAACCACATAAAAGTCGAGACAAAAATCACTAAAAAATTCAAGCTATCTTACCTCTGGGCTGTACTGAGGACGAAACTGTTTGTGCAATTCAATCAATATGCGCAAACAAACTAAGACATTATCCTCGTTTTCAGTCTGAAACAAAATTTATTATTGTTCATTAGTAATTAGTATATCTTGCGATCAATGTTAACAAACACAAACTACGAGCTGCTGACTGAGAAAACACGTTTGGGCTTATTTTGAATTACTATCTTCCAATATCTACCATGACTGCGGTTTTTTTATAATTATTGGTTACACAATTTTAGGATCTGAATGAAAACATAAACTGCGGAAGCATAAGGACTAAGGAAGTTCCATTATATGTCTGCAATAGCTACGTGTGAACATGATGGAAACAGCAGATTTATCAATTAATTTATACCTGGCAATTTTTTCTTCTTTTCGCCCCTCTCATTTTCTTGGACCTCCCTTCCCACATTGACTATTACCGTTTTTTTGAGCACTGCTCACGTACTCAAGTACTTCACGTTTTTTAGCTTTATTTTGAAGTTTAGACCTACCTGTCAGCTATGGAACCTACTCGACACGCTCACAAACACTGCTATATACAGCTCTGCTCAGTAAAAAAACAAAATACATGCACACAATGCAGATAAAAAGTGCTCCCCACGCCACCTCACTTCAAAAACTGAAAAAACTCCAGCATACTGAAAAAAACATTAAGAAATAAAAGGGAGAAGCTTACAATCCAAACTGATTTAAACAACCAGACAGTAGCCATTTAGACTCACCTGAATAAGCCTAAACATCAAAGTGACCAGGCCTTTAGAATACTGTTTGACAGTTTCGCCAAAAGGCATTCGATGAATCATTTCCAGCATTAGTTTTCGCAATTGCTAAAACATTATCACTACCACATAACGGAACTTCAGCAATGAAAAATATAATATAACATTACAATATATATAAAAATAAACACAGAAAAAAATATATATATACGCCAAAATTTCCGTTTCAAAAACACTTATACGAAAAACCCATAAAATCATTACATTATGTAGATTAATTATTACATTATGTAAATTTTTATAATTGTGAGATGGCAAAACGATAATTCAAAGCCAAAGAATGTTAACAAGCATATCACGACAGCGAGACAGTAATACAATGCAATGCCATAGCGAAACCAGTATCATACATAATATTCCACAAAATTAGTGTGCCAGCTAACCTGGGTGTTATTTTCACCAATAAACTGCGGAGTTGTGTCTTGCAGAAGTTTCACAAACACTTTTAAAAGCGAATCCGTCACTGCCACAAAATGAGGACCCGAAAACAGAACCTGAAGACATAAAACTGTGAAACTGAAAATCAGAAAATATGCTACACATCGCTTGTTGAAAACAATAATCATCTGCTCTGCATCAAAGCAATCGCACTGCTACATGAGTAAACTACACCCCCCTTTGTGCATAAATAGCTGAAAATAATATGACAAAAAATTTACGTTCAAATATTTCCTTGCGGCGGATTACTTTTATTTCAGGTTCAAACGCCAACTGCAGTCAAACGATAAAGAACAAAGTCTAAATAAAATTTGAATATATACCTCAACTGTTTCATTGACTTCTTGCAGTGCTTTTAATTTTAAGTCATCACCTAAAAATAAAACAAACAATCGTTAGGTTAAAAGAGTCATAGTTAAATTGTCAACATCATTATTAAGGCAAAATTTAACTTGCATACGTCAATCATTTAAAACGAACTAAATATATACATATATAACAAGAAGAAAAACTAACACTCTGCTCCGCCAGTGCGTTATAATATTGAGTTTATCAAGGTTTTTTTTGTGTAAAATAGGGTGTATTTACACATCGGCCGTTTAATTTACACAACAAAAAATAAAAATACACACTGATTTACACGGTCAATCTTCGGCGGGGGGGGGGGGGGAAAATTTTTAAACAAAAACAAAAAATCTCCAGTTTCTGTGGGATTCCTAAGACTCGCACTTAATGATTGGCCATTTTTGATTAAATTTAAGCGATTTTTCCCTTTAATCTAAAAATCTAAATCTAAAAGCGATCTAAAAATGTGAAAATTGCGTCAGTCTTGGGAGAGGAGGGTTGGTTGATTCAGGGTAGGGGGCTCCCCCACCAGGGGGGGAGGGGTATATATTTGGTGCTGTTACATGTATGTGATACTTCAAAGTACTTTCAAAGCTGCACGGCAGGTTTTAAACCCGGAATTTAAAAATGTGCAGGATCTGGCTGATGAAACAGATGTGTGTAAACCTGCGTATAAGGCGTTTTTCGGGTGCAGTCGCCAGTTGGCACTAGGGTGCACAGTGTATATACACTCTATTCTCATTCTTCATAATTTTTATGTCAAAATTTAAGTCAAAATAGGGGTTTTTAAGTGCAAAAAATAATTTTTTACCTAACAAATGACTAAATACACACCTTCAAAAATTTACACAACATACCCTTAATTTACACAGCAAATTTTTAATCTACACAACATTTACACAGTGCCGATTTTGAAAAAAAACCCTGGTCTGAGTGATAGTGATTACAACATTCCACATAAACATACAACAATTACATTATCAAAACTCGTCTCGTCATCCACTCAATGCATTATCGCCTCAGCTTTTGCTTACGCTGATTTGGGTCAGATAGCGTCTGTATCAAGGTTTGCAAATTTCCCACTTGGGACGTCTGAGTGGCGGGTTCTGTTGTAGGGCCGGAGCTGCTAGCTGGCGTGACAGGAGCAGCAGTTGGCAAAATGTCCGGAGTGACACTCACTGGCGGAGTGCTCATGGTCCCTGCACACGCAGATAACCTGAAAAAACGAGCAAATAAATAATTTAGTTTTTTACTGTTTTTAGGTTTCACATTCATAGTTTATATCCGGTCAACATTCAGCGAAGGAAAACAATGACTGGATCAAGTGCAGTTGGGGGTGGGGAAATAGTGGGCCTATTTTTTGAATAGAGCACCTCAAGGGAAGAATGTTTTGTAATAGAACCCCTATCCATAAATTTGTATTTTCTCAGCTATGACCCCTTGAAAATTGCATTTTCAGTGTTTTTGGAAGTGAACGTAGGCCAAAGTTCGAAGCCAAAAATGGCTATAATCTTTGTTTTTGGATAGTTTTGAGTGCGTTATGATGTTTTAGGGCATCGTCTAGGCATTAGTTGGCAGGATTCTCTAGGCTAAGCTGGCAGGATTTTTTCTGAAAATTTCGATTTTTTATTGCCTAAGCCTGAGCCTAAGCCTAAGCCTGAACCTAAGCCTAAGCCTGATACTAAGCCTGATACTAAGCCTCAGCCTAAGTCTTATACTAAGCCTAAGCCCTAAGCCTAAGCCTAAGCCCAAGCCTAAATTGAGACCCAGTTTGAATTTGGTCAAAAATTGGACGTTTCTGGTGAATTTGGCCAATTTTTCGGAATAAACGAGGTCAACGTGCCTTTGTTTTGATTTCAAAAAATTGTAAACATTATTCCGACTCCATTTAAACACGTTTAGAACAGAGAAAACACGGGTTTTCGAAAAAAAATGCGAAAACGTCCCTGAGGATTCAGATTTCGGGGGGTCATATCTCGGAAAATCCAAAAAATGAAATAGGGGTTTTTGAAGCAAAAATGCTTCCCCCGAGGTGCTCTACTCAAAAAAATAGGTCCACTATTCCCCCCCCCCCCAACTGCATTTAACCCCAAAAACTAGAGCCACCATATCGCCAACCATGCCCTGAATTTGGGGCCCGTTGCACAGGAAAATTATTTCCAGAAAAAAACTAGATCGTAAAAAATTATCTGGTTTTTTTCTGGTTTTTTTCTAACTTTTTTCTAGTTAGAAAAAAACCAGAAAAAATTATCTAGTTTTTTTCTAACTTTTTTCTAACTTTTTTCTGGTTTTTTTCTGACTTTGTCAAAATACGATCTAGTTTTTTTCTGGTTTTTTTCTGGTTTTTTTCTAACTTTTTTCAGATTTGCCCCAAATCGATTTTTAATGTTTTTGTAGTACTTTTACGCCCTTTTTGTCATTTGTTTTAGTCTTTTGTGTCTGTCATTCCCTTTGCAATGCATTATTTTAGCTTATTTTTTCTGTATTTTCCGGTGTTTTTGGTGGGTTTAAATTGGTTTTTCCACCTTTTTTTGAGTTTTTTACTATGCTTTTCTGATTGTTTGCTGATGCGATGTGAGTATTTTTAGATTTTCAAACGATCTAGTTTTTTTCTAGCTTTTTTCTGGTTTTTTTCTGATTTTTTTCTAACTTTTTTCTGCTTTTACTAAATCGTTTTGTAACGTTCTTAAAGTCCGTTATATACCTTTTATGTCATGTTATATATCATATATATCGTTATTGTACATTAATTTATAGTATTTTTGTGTTTCTTCCTTTTTTTCTGCTGAGTTTAAATCTTGGTTTTTTTATATGTTCATTAAAAGCGGCAACAGTTATTTTGGGGGCTAGAGATCAGATCAAGGCCATGGGGTTTTTTTACTTTTATTAAGATGAGGTGCGTACCGTTTTACGGGTGAAAATATTTTTCCCAAGTCAAATGGAAACCGGGTAGATGAGTGTTTCAAAACGAACCTCCGAATCGTGCAAAAAATATTTTCACGTTTTCAGGTCTTCCTGTGGCCCACATACGTCCATCGGATCCGTCAACGGCCATCTTGCTGCTAATTGTCGCCCTCCAAACGTCACATAATTTTATCATGGTATTATATATATATATATATATATATATATATATATATATATATATATAATATATATATATATTATATATATATATATATATATATATATATATATATTATTTTTGAGCCAAACCCTTTCTATCTTGGGTGTATTTTAGCAGAACATTGGTAATTCCAAAACAATCGGAGCTATTTTTAACTAAATTAGAGCCAAACAGTGTCAAAATTTGCTATTTTCTTGCAAGAACAAGGACCAATTGCGTCTGTTTTGGAACAGGGGTCAAAATTTCACAATATTTAAGAGGACATGTTCCCACAGTCCCACACAAACGGGGGAAAGAACCAGCAATGTAACCAAAATTGTCGTGATGTATATAGCTGTTATTTAAACATAAGGTGTCTGACCATGGTCTTGTAATATTACCTACCTAAAAACTTGTAAAAAGTCATCAAATCGATAGGTAAAAAAATGGCAAAAAATGACCCAAAGTCTCGGTTTTGGCGGTCTCGGAATTTGGTCTCGGTCTCGGTAGTCTCGGTTTCGTGGTCTCGGTCTCGGTCTCGGAAAAAAACCGAGACTTCCATCCCTAATATGTATATATACCACAAAATTTTAACCGTTTTTGTAACTTAATAAGTAGGGATGTCGCGGATATCCGCATCCGCATCCGCGGATGATCCGCAACTTTTTGACATCCGCATCCGCATCCGCAAAAATTTAATGCGGATGTGCGGATGTTGCAGATTCGGCAAAATTTACTAAAAATGTAGAAAATCAGACGACAATTTTGATTTTTGTGCATGTATATACCAATATTTTTGCTCTTACAACGGTGGATAAAACTTTATTCTAGGCTTTTTCACCTCATTGTTGGTTGCAAATCGCTCTTTTCTAAAGTAGGCTTCACGAATATTTGATATTGCTGGCATATTCGAACTAAGTTTTGCATTTGCATGTTTGAGAGAGACTAGTCTACAAACTTGTAAAGCAATAATTGTCAAAACAATATCAGTTTTTAACTTGCATGCTTTCGTAGATTAAAAAGAATAGACAGTGTACGTATAGTGATTATACACCAACCAAAACCAAAAGCATCACGTTGCCAGAGGGTCACGCTGATAGCCTTTGAGTTGGCATAAAGTTAACAACTAGCGTTTTAACGAAACTGTTGATGGCTGCGCATGGCTTAGAAAATATGTATAATAAATGCACAACTTCGATACAAACTGTTTTATCTGAGTCTCATTCCTTAGTACTTGCACTCTTGCATTCATACTGCTATTTTTAGTATATTATGTATTTTTTGGTGAAAAATTTTTCAAAAATTCGGCCATAACTTGTTTAGAACGTATTCTAAAAAGATCCGCATCCGCATCCGCGCGGATGTCAGAAGTCAACATCCGCATCCGCATCCGCGGATGTCAAAAAAGTCACATCCGCGACATCCCTATTAATAAGTGAACAACCAAAATTATTATCAGCTTTGCTACTTATTCATTTGTCTGTATATGTACATATGTATACGTGTATTTATGCTGCTGAGTTTGTAATTTTTATTCCCTTTGACTGTATACAGTAAGACCATTCAACTAGAAAAAATCCAGAAAAAAGTTGAGTAACTAGAAAAAAACCAGAAAAAAGTTAGAAAATAACTAGAAAAATATCAGAAAAAAGTTAGAAAATAACTAGAAAAAAACCGGAAAAAAGTTAGAAAATAACTAGAAAAAAACCAGAAAAAAATTAGAAAATAACTAGAAAAAAACCAGAAAAAAGTTAGAAAATAACTAGAAAAATATCAGAAAAAAGTTAGAAAATAACTAGAAAAAAACCAGAAAAAAACCAGAAAAAAGTTAGAAAATAACTAGAAAAAAACCAGAAAAAAGTTAGAAAATAACTAGATAAAAGCCAGAAAAAAGTTAGAAAATAACTAGAAAATGACTAGAAAAAAACCAGAAAAAAGTTAGAAAATAACTAGAAAAAAACCAGAAAAAAGTTAGAAAATAACTAGAAAAAAACAAAAAAAATCTGGAAAAAAATTAAAAACCTAGCATATACATACTAGAAACAGTGCATAAAACAACTAGACACCCTCAAAAAACAACTAGAATTCAGTTTCAGAAAACGTATATAAAGAGCATTAACGTGGCTGAACAATAAAGAAAATCATCAGGGAACTCTCTGAAAAAATTGAGAATGTCCAAGAAAGGGTTGGTGAAAAATCAGAAAAAAACCAGAAAAAAACTAGAAAAAACCAGAAAAAAGCCAGAAAAAACGTAGAAAACAGCTGGAAAAAAACTAGAAAAAAAACCAGAAAAAAACCAGAAAAAAGCCAGAAAAAACGTAGAAAACAGCTGGAAAAAAAACTAGAAAAAAACCAGAAAAAAGTTAGAAAAAAAACCAGAAAAAAGCTAGAAAACATTCTCTATAGGGTCAGAAAAAAACCAGAAAAAAAGTAGAAAAAAACTAGATCGTGAGACTGGCAGTTAGAAAAAAACCAGAAAAAAGTCAGAAAAAAATTAGAAAAAATTAGAAAAAAACCAGAAAAAACCAGAAAAAAACCAGATATTCGTCAGGAAGAATTAGAAAAAAACTAGAAAAAAACCAGAAAAAAACTAGATAATTTTTTCTAGTTTTTTTCTGGTTTTTTTCTAGTTTTTTTTCTAGAAATAATTTTCCTGTGTTGCGCAAAACATTTATCAGTGCCGTGTTGTACAAAACACTATAAATTATAAGTTATCAGTGGACAGTGAATACTAAATTATCAGTAAACTGCGTTTAACAAAATTAACTGATAACTGATAATTATAAGTTGTCTTATATAAAATGCATTGGAATTTTTCTGATAAGTGATAAAAATTTACTACTAACTCATAAACTTTGGCGCTGATCTCCCGAAGTAGCTCTCGCCCCTTTCATTTATTACGCGCCTTTCCTTCCTGCAAAGCTCATCAGAAACATATAAATTTCAAAATTATAAAACTAAGGCTAAGCCTCAGCCTAAGCCCAAACTAACGTAGCTTTAGTTACAGCAAGGCTCATCACATAAACATATAAATTTCAAAATTACCAAACTAAAGGCCGATTCACACGCTGCGATTTTACTGCGATTTTGCCGCTGCGTTTTCTCCGCTGCGGCAAAACGCACCGTCTGAACAGACGCAGCGATTTCAATGCGGAATGCATGCGTCTTGATTTTGCCGCAGCGTTTTAAACGCCAGACTGCAATTCGGCCTGCAATTTCAGTGCGCTTTGATGCTGCGGACGTGTTGGTTTCAACAATATTAGCCAAGCTGTTTATCATATTTTTAAAACAGTAAAGACGCAGCAAAATAACTTGCGAGACGCAACGTTTGTTCAGATGCTGCGTTTTGTGTGCGACACCCTGCGTCTTGCGTTTTGCGTCAAAATCGCAGCGGAAAAATCGCAACGTGTGAATCGGCCTTAAGCCTAAGCCTCAAGCCTTAGCCCAAACTAAGCTTGTTATAGGCCCGTATTCACATACTAAGTGTAACGCTTAAACTTAGTGTTTACACTAAGTGTTAGCGCTTATAAGCGCTAAGTGTTATTCACATACTTAGTGTTTATTTAAGCGCTTAGCAAACACTAACGCTTAACTTAGCGTTTCAATTTTGTATTCACATACTTAAAAATTAGTGTTTGGCTTAGAATTAAGCGCTAAGTTTAGGGACCTCAGGAGCTCCCTAAGCGCTAAGCGCTTAGTTAGTGGATGGTGTGGGGAAGGGGTAGCGAGAGTGGGGGAGGTTCTTGGCCGCCATGGGAAGGAAGGGCATGCAATTTACGATATATTAGTGACATTTTCCGACCAATTCGATCCATTTTGCTCGTTTAATCGCCAAAAATAAAAAATGCACTTTGTTGTCCAAATTTGTTTTTTTACATTTTTGAATAGAGCATCTTAATCGAAGTAATTTTTCTTCAAGAAAATCTATTTGAAAATTTATATTTTTCACGATATGCCCCCTGAAACATGTAGAGCTGATTTTGCATTTTTCAGGAATCCACCTGCTGAAAACATTTTTTACAAATGTATAGTTCGAGAAAAATATACATTATTCATAAGGAATAGTAATTTAAATAAATCTATAATCGGATATATAAATACCAAATGGAAATGCCGATACATAACGAATTCCGGATCCACATGAAGCAGGGAGCGCACTCCAAGCCAAAGCCAAAACTAAGCACAAAAGTTGCTAAACGCTAAGTTTAGTATAACACTAATTTTTAAGCGTTTATTTTGTGAATAACAGTTTAGTACAAATTAAGCGCTAACACTTAGCAAACGCTTAGCGTTAGTATGTGAATAACTCTTAGTATGTGAATTCGGGCCATTAACTCTCGGACTAAGCCTAAGCCTAAGCCTAAGCCTAAATCCAAACTAGAGCCGATATTTGATTGATTTTTAAAACACACACGCACACTCACACATGTGGAGCCTTGCTGTAAGGAGAGTAAAATCCCAAACAAAGCCCGATAATAACCCTGGGACTAAGCCTAAGCCTAAGCCTAAGCCTGAATCCTAATCTAAGGCTAAATTTGAGTACTTTTGAAAACGCACACGCACAGTCACACGTGATGAGCCTTGCAGGAAGGACAAGGAGAGCTCACTTCATTTATTTCATTTTACAGAAAAAATCCCTTATGCGCAACGAAGCCAGTCAAATTTATATAAATAGGTGTGAATAGAACATTAACTTTGAAAGAGAGTTACAGCTTTCACAAAGTGTAGCAAGTTATGCCACACATGGCTCAAATCAGATCATTAATTAGAATATAAAATGAAGCTGATTAGAGTGTAGTTGCCTGTTACTGACAGCTTGACTTGACAACAACACGAAGGCCCATATATTCACATAAAGGCCGATTCACACGCTGCGATTTTACTGCGATTTTGCCGCAGCGATTTTGCCGCTGCGGCGAAACGCAGCTTGCCGCATGTAAAGGTCGATTCACACGGTGCGTTTTTGCCGCTGCGATTTTGACGCAAAACGCAAGACGCAGGATGGCGCACACGAAACGCAGCGTCTGAACCAACGTTGCATCTCGCAAACTAATTTGCTGCATCTTTCCTGCTTTAAAAAAATGACAAACAGATTTGTGAAAATTGTTAAAACCAACATGTCCGCAGCATCAAAACGCACTGAAAACGGATTAAAGGCCGAATTGCAGTCTGGCGTTTAAAACGCTGCGGAAAAATCAAAACGCATGCATTCCGCACTGAAGTTGCTGCGTCTGTTCAGACAGTGCGTATTACTGTTGTTTTGATACCGCAAAATAATTTAAATATGATATAAATATGATACTTGGAATTTAAATAAAATACTTTTGATATTTGATACTTGAAAAAAATTTAAATATGATATAAATATGATACCAAACAATTTAAATAAAATACTTTTGATATTTGATACTTGGAAAAAATTTAAATATGATATAAATACAATACTTTGAATTTAAATATGATACTTTTGATATTTGATACTCGAAAAAAATTTAAATATGATATAAACACATACTTTGACTTTAAATATGATGCTTTTGATATTTGATACTCGGAAAAAATTTAAATATGATATAAATATGATACTGAATAATTTAAATATGATACCATAATTTAAATATGATACTTTTGATACCAATTTTAATATTGATACCGGTATCAACAGTATTAATACCCAAGTATCATATTTATATCAAATGTATCAAAATGCTAAAAAACCAAACGAACTACCAGCCTACTGCCTATTCATTGATTTTCTTATATTTTCCCGCCTGAAATTTTACACAAGGGTGCCCCCTTTTGTTTTTATGGTACAGCTCGACTGGCAATGCCCTCTAAAAATACAGAAACGGAGCAGTAGCCAATCAAAAAAAGGAGGCGGAGCTAAAGGCGAGATCAAAGAATGCCGCCGTTATTAGCCTGCACAAGCATCAAAAGGTGCCGCCTTTAAGCGTGGGAATAAAAATTTTGATATTAAATATGATACTGGAATTTAATTACAATATAATTTTGATACTTTGAAAAAATTTAAATATGATATAAATACAATACTTTGAATTTAAATATGATACTTTTGATATTTGATACCTGGAAAAA
>JASANF010017547.1:0-39377 GCA_030248245.1 Trissonchulus sp. WLG1_4
TTGTTGTTGGTCAGTTTCTGCTAAGCTGATAATAAATCTTGAAAATGTCAAACTTTTGATTTAATTTCTTTTAAAAATTGAGTATGGCTTCTTGTAACTTTTTCAACGGAAGTATCCGGTCCTGAAAGGTCTAATTTTTGAAAAAGTGAAACGTGTGGGCAAACCTCACATTTTTGCGTAGCGAAATCGACTACTTTTTTTTTACGATGGCCTCTGGCCGATGTACTTGAAAGTATATGCTTTATACTTACTAAAGAATTTGCCGCAGATTGGGCTTGTTTTTGTCATTACTGTAAGCCTGAAGCTAAGCCTAAGACTAAACCTGAGCATAAGCCTGGGCTTGAGCCTAAGACGAAACATTTATTTTCCAGAACGTTCTGCTTCAACACATGCTCGTTCACAGGAGAAAGACATTCATTGTAACTAAATTAGTGATTAAAGCAGTGGCGTAGATATCCAGGATACGCTGCGGGGGGGGGGGCTGCACCTTGACACGTGGCCAGGGGGGCGGGTCTTTCCCGTTATTCGCCTCCAGCCAGAAATTTCTAATTCACTGAATAGATTTGATTGATTTTTTGCACCAATTGACTCCTCTCGACCTCAGACTTTAAAAATGCAAGTTTAATAAAAACTTTAAAATTTTTAAAAAAATTTTTTGAAAATTTTTAAATCTATTCAGTGAATTAGAAATTTCTGGCTGGAGGCGAATAACAGGGAAAGACCCGCCCCCCTGGCCACGTGTCAAGGTGCAGCCCCCCCCCCCCCCGCAGCGTATCCTGGATATCTACGCCACTGCTTTAATCACTCATTTAGTTACAATGAATGTCTTTTTTATATAAACGAACATGTATTTAAAAGAGGCCATTTTTTTGAAAATAATGTTTTGTCTTAGGGTCAACCCCAGGCTTATGCTCAGGTTTTTTTTTAGGCTTAGCTTCAGGCTAAAGCGGGGGAGACGAGGCCCCCGGGGGGCAAATTTTTTTTTAAGTATAAAGCATATACTTTCAAGTACATCGGCCAGAGGCCATCGTGAGAAAAAAGTAGTCAATTTCGCTACGCAAAAATGTGAGGTTTGCCGGCACGTTTCACTTTTTAGAAAATTGCACACCTCTCCTAGGCCCGCATCCTCACGTAAAAAAACCTACAAGAAGCCATACTGAAAAGTTTTTAAAGATTATAGATGAAAAGTTTGGCGCTCTAGAAAACTTATTAGGCTTGTAGGTTTTTCGTTTTGGATTTGCTATTTTCACGGCTAAATAACTCAGCAAAACTTCAACGTATTCTTAAGTTTAATATATCAATTTAAAGCTAATAAGAAACCGCATATTTTAATGATATGAGTAATCATTTTATATGCAAACCAAATTTTTTTTGCTACGGCTACAAAATTATTTACAGAAAATTTAAAAAAAATTTTTATCACAATATGCACATCAAATGAAAGCTATTTTCATTTTGAACAACTTTCCTTCAAGACATTATGGTCAAAAATGTCGCTGAAAAAAATTAAACGCCAAAGTCGGTTCCCCTGAGCGCCACCTTAAATAACATTGGAACGCAAAAACCTCAATTTGCACTGGCCTTTCTCTAACTTAATGCTGCCTAGCAAGTGAACGAAAGTTTGCAATTGGTGTGGACTTAACACTTTCAAGCACCAGTCACTTTTCACACATCCACAGCTTTTATTGCAGAAAAGGGAGAGTAAACTATCGCACATAAACTATAATTGGACTCCACTACTTTTCGGTCAGATCCGATCATTAAACTTCACCACGTAAGACTTAGAATCAGTTACCTGACTTGATGCCACAGTATACAAGGAGTACAGATTTATTCTTTTTAGTGGTAGTTAATGTGATACAGTGCTGTTGTGCAGATGTCTGAATAAACTGTGGCTATAATGCGATGAAGGCTTTCACATACTGTAACATGACAGCAGGTGAAGAGGCGTTATTCATTATATGGTCGAGAATTATTATTATTATATGACCAAGAACTTTTTGCATACACGTTTAACTATAAAATAATTATCTATCACACCAGGTTTTTTAGCTGACCTACTGGTTACGCCTACTGAAACGTAATTCTTAATAACTTACTGCAAGGTTTTGCCGCAAATTGGGCTTGTTTTTATTTGGAAGTTGCTGGTATATAGGAATGTGTATGCAGTTTCGTTGAAAAAGTTTTTGGTCATATAATAATAATAATTCTCAAACCATATATAATGAATAACGCCTCTTCTACCTGCTGTCTTTATGTTACAGTATGTTGAAAGCCTTCATCGCATTATAGCCACAGTTATCAGACTATTCTTGCACAACAGCACGCCTGCCGCGTTAACTACCACTAAAAGAATAAATCTGTTTTCTCTGGTATTACTGTGGGCATCAAGTTCAGGTAACTATTTTTATATCTTACGCTGTGAAGTTTAATGATAGGATATGACTGAAAAAGTAGTAGAGATCCAATTATAGTTTATGTGCGATAGTTTTACTCTCCCTTTTCTGCAATAAAAGCTGTGGATGTGTGAAGTGAATGGTGCTTGAAAGTGTTAAGTCCACACCAATTGCAAACTTTTGTTCACTTGCTAGGCAGCATTAAGTTAAGAGAGAAAGGCCAGTGCAAATTGAGGTTTTTGCGTTCCAATGTTATTTAAGGTGGCGCTCGGGAAAACGAACTTTGGCGTTTAATTTTTTTCAGCGACATTTTTGACCATAATGTCTTGAAGGAAAGTTGTTCAAAATGTGAATCGCTTTCATTTGATTTGTGGCTGATAAAAATTTTTTTTTGATTTTCTGTACAATTTTTTTGGTAACAAAAAATTTTTGGTTTTATATATTTAATTTAGTCGAATCATTCAAATATACAGTTTATTGTTAGCTTTAAATTGACGATATAAAAAAAATTTAAAAAAAAAAGGGGGGTGAGTAATTAAAAAGTAAAAAATCAAAAAAAAAAAAATTACAAAGCTGATAAATCTTCGAAAATGTCAAACTTTTGATTTAATTTCTTTAAAATTCATTATGGCTTCTTGTAACTTTTTCAACGGAAGTATGCAGTCCTAGGAAAGGTCTAATTTTTGAAAAAGTGAAACGTGTGGGCAAACCTCACATTTTTGCTGAACGAAATCGACTACTTTTTACGATTTGGCACCCTTCTGGCGGGGGCGATGTACTTGAAAGTATATGCTTTATACTTCCACTTCAAAGAATTTGCCGAAAACCAGATTTGGGCTTGTTTTTGTCGTCTAAGCCTGAAGCTAAGCCTAAGACTAAAAAACCTGGAGCATAAGCCTGGGCTTGAGCCGTTCGCAAGAGGGCCAAAACCGATTGGATTTCCCTCACGCCCAAGGAAAGAATGGGCTCTCTTCGACGAGGTGCGGGTGGGGTGCCTCGTTCACAGGAGAAAGGGAAAAACATTCATTGTAACTAAATTTTTGGGAGGCTTGGTTGATCTACAAGGGCAGTGGCGTAGATATCCAGGATACGCTGCGGGGGGGGGGGGGCTGCACCTTGACACGTGGGTTGGCGGGGGGGGGGGGGCCAGGGGGGCCGGTCTTTCCCGTTATTCGCCTCCAGCCAGAAATTTCTAATTCACTGAATAGATTTTTAAAAAATTTTCAAAAATTTTTTTTAAAAATTTTAAAGTTTTTATTAAACTTGCATTTTTAAAGTCTTGAGGTCGAGAGGAGTCAATTGGTGCAAAAATTAATCAAATCTATTCAGTGAATTAGAAATTTCTGGCTGGAGGCGAATAACGGGGAAAGAACCCGCCCCCCTGGCCACGTGTCAAGGTGCAGGGCCCCCCCCCCCCGCAGCGTATCCTGGATATCTACGCCACTGCTTTGCATGATTTAGTTACAATGAATGTCTTTCTCCTGTGAACGAGCATGTGTTGAAGAGAGCCCATTCTTTGGAAAATAATGTTTTGTCTTAGGCTCAAGCCCAGGCTTATGCTCAGGTTTAGTCTTAGGCTTAGCTTCAGGCTTAGACGACAAAAACAAGCCCAATCTGCGGCAAATTCTTTAGTAAGTATAAAGCATATACTTTCAAGTACATCGGCCAGAGGCCATCGTAAAAAAAAAGTAGTCGATTTCGCTACGCAAAAATGTGAGGTTTGCCCACACGTTTCACTTTTTCAAAAATTAGACCTTTCCTAGGACTGCATACTTCCGTTGAAAAAGTTACAAGAAGCCATACTCAATTTTTAAAGAAATTAAATCAAAAGTTTGACATTTTCGAAGATTTATCAGCTTTGTAGGTTTTTCGTTTTGGATTTGCTATTTTCACGGCTAAATAACTCAGCAAAACTTCAACGTATTCTTAAGTTTAATATATCAATTTAAAGCTAATAAGAAACCGCATATTTTAATGATATGAGTAATCATTTTATATGCAAACCAAATTTTTTTTGCTACGGCTACAAAATTGTACAGAAAATTTAAAAAAAATTTTTATCACAATATGCACATCAAATGAAAGCTATTTTCATTTTGAACAACTTTCCTTCAAGACATTATGGTCAAAAATGTCGCTGAAAAAAATTAAACGCCAAAGTCGGTTCCCCTGAGCGCCACCTTAAATAACATTGGAACGCAAAAACCTCAATTTGCACTGGCCTTTCTCTAACTTAATGCTGCCTAGCAAGTGAACAAAAGTTTGCAATTGGTGTGGACTTAACACTTTCAAGCACCATTCACTTCACACATCCACAGCTTTTATTGCAGAAAAGGGAGAGTAAACTATCGCACATAAACTATAATTGGACTCCACTACTTTTCAGTCAGATCCGATCATTAAACTTCACAGCGTAAGATATAAAAATAGTTACCTGACTTGATGCCACAGTATACCAGAGTACAGATTTATTCTTTTAGTGGTAGTTAATGTGATACAGTGCTGTTGTGCAGATGTCTGAATAAACTGTGGCTATAATGCGATGAAGGCTTTCACATACTGTAACATGACAGCAGGTGAAGAGGCGTTATTCATTATATGGTCGAGAATTATTATTATTATATGACCAAGAACTTTTCACGAAACTGCATACACATTCCTATATACCACAGCTTCCGAACAAAAACAAGCCCAATTTGCGGCAAAACCTTCAGTAAGTATTAAGAATTACGTTCAAGTAAGCTGACCAGCAGGTCAGCTAAAACCTGGTGTGCAGCAGATAATTATTTTATTGTAAAATGTGTATGCAAAAGTTCAATGCGTTTAGATGCAATCTTACAATAAGTTGTTTACGCAAAAACTTGAAGTAGTTTTCTTTATCTTTCAACAAATTATGTAGAAATGAGTTGTTTTGATGAGTGAGAAGTGTATTCATTCTTTCATGACCATCAAATGACTACATTTAACAGGAAATATAAGATGCTGCCAACAAAATTATCTGGTCAAAATGTACGTAAACCTACAAAAAATACGAAAATCGAAAATCTTACTTATGTACGTTTCATGTTTCAAGTGTCATGTTTCAAGCTTCATGTACGACGTTACCGAGGTGAGGTAAACCGTTAATGACTGGTCACGCTAACTATTTACCATCACTGTTGCAAGAGACACACCTTTATCAACATGGAATTTGTTGATGAATGGAAAGCACCCACGGTGCTTAAACGTATGAGATTCTCGATTTGAATTTAATTTTATTGCAAATTTTTGTTTTTTATGTTTAGACAGACAATTAGCTCCGTTTCACATTTTAATTGAGTCCGTTTGGCATCAATAATTTGTATGTGGCCGGTTAGCTCAGTTGGTAGTGCATCCAATCCGTAAACGGAAGGTTGGTGGCTCAACTCCACTCCGGCAGTTTCGTTTTGAATATTTTCGACTTGGCATTTTGGTCTTTTAGCAGAATACAGTCGATTTTCACTTAAGTTAAGCTGCACAGAATTAAGCGACGAATATATACACTGTAAATCTAGGTGACACACGCGCATACACACACGAGCTGACGTTACACACAAGGACAGACCCAATTCTTGCACAGTTTAGTGTTATACATAACGCCAAAATCAAAATTAAAGACCTGTTGTGCTGTGGCACAACAGGAATAAATGTAGAAGGAATCATACACGTATGAAAGGGGGATAGGGTGCTCCAAAATCCAGGAGTCAGGGGGAAGGTTTGGGTGAATTTTAGAAAAAAATTCACTTTTTTAAGAAATTTTTTACAAATTTTTGCAAAATTTAGGGTATTTTGGTCGACCAGGAGGAGAGGGTCCCAAAATTTTGCCGGAGATGCCCCCAAAAGTTTGACCCCGTTACATGTATGGGAGGAATGCAACAGCTACACAGTTTGCCCGTACCCGTTGAAAAAGTGGAGGACAAAAGTTTAAAAAATAACGTTTCAGGAGACTGAAGAAAATGTGCAAGTTTTGAAGGGGTTTATTAACACTGCCAATGCTCTTGGCTGCTGTGTCATATACTAACTAAAATTTGCATGTATAATAAATACATAAGGGACTATATACATGTAAATTATGGTGAACAGTGGTTATTGATATTTTGTGATATTGGGATGAGAAGTCAGAATTGAGGTAAAAAAACTTCAAAGTTACAGATCGCCTAGAACGAATAACAGAAATATGTCATATTTTAGCTAAAAATATTCTTAAAATAAAATGGCTTAGACCTTTTTTGAATTGCGTTTTTGAGTAGTGTAAGAGCCACAAAAATTTGCATACGATTTTGTGAGTCCTCAAAAAAAGCATACAAGTTACCCGCAAAAGTTTGAATCAATGTCGAAATTCGCTGAAATATTGCTATTTACATTCGCACTGTTCGTGCCAAATTTGATTATGTTCCATCAAGTAACTTTTGAATTATTGCAAAAACTTCGAAAACGTAACTTACCACCTTAAGTGAGTTTACTAAAGTAAGTGTCACTAAATGCGTATTGACCAGTGGGTGTGCGTGCCGTGCAGCTAAAACGCTACCGCTGCAAATATTTTCAAATAGTTGGAAAGGTGCTCATGTCTGCGTTTATTTAAAAAACCAAGTGAAGCAACCAGTATATGTAGTAAGAGCCTTAATAGCGGTAATGACAATTCATAGAGGCTTGTAGTTTGTAGTAGAGATCGGCCCGGGCCGGGGGCGGGCCGCGGGCCGACCGGGCCGACCGGGCCGGGCCGGCCCGGGGCCGACGCTTAATCAGACGGCCGGGCCCGGGCCCGGCCCGGCCGCACTGCGGCCCGCGGCCCGCCACCGGCCCGGGGCCGCGTGGCAGCGGGCCGGCCCCGGGCCGACCGGGCCGACCGGGCCGCTGGGTGGAGCTTCAGCCTCGAACCAATCAAATGAAGTTATACATTCATAATGGACGTCGCTAACAAACCCCCGTACAGCAACTGGTCTTCACGGCAACTAGCGAGCATTGCCTTCAGTTTAATATAACTGTATTAAAGTGCTGGGAGCGGGAACTAAAACTAACGATACTTAGCTTAGGCTTAGGTAAATTAATTTGACTCAAGTGTGCTGAATGTGAAGATTAGTGCAGTTGAAGCCTTTTGTAAACGCCTACGCTGAGACTTAAGTTTATTGATTTCATAGGTGGGGTACACCCCACGCCCACCTACAACGAAACAGATACAGGTTTCACCTTTTTTAGTTTAGTTTCAGCGTCTGACGCTTAACATCAATTTTTTACAGTTGAAACGTCAGTTGAAACACAAAATAATCAGGGATCTTCATGTAAGTTGCCGCCGCTGGCACACTAAAACTATGCACGTGAGATATAGAAAGTCATGCTATTCATTTATTCATTCCACAGCGAGCGAGGCCCAAGAGCTCGCGCTAACTTATCAAAGCAACAGCTGGGGAATAACACTGCTACTTTAAGGGGCAGCTTTGTGTTTGCAGTCTAAAATGTTACAGTTGTATGTAAATTATTAGTGTGCTACAGTCGTTCTTGGATTTTAGCAGGCTTTGTGACTGATCAAGCCAACAAGGGCCCACCGGGCCGACCGGGCCGGCGCCGGGCCGATTCCCGGCAAACAGCGGGCCGGTTCGGGCTGACCGGGCCGACCGGGCCGGCCCCGGGCCGATTCCCGGCAAACAGCGGGCCGGTTCGGGCCGACCGGGCCGACCGGGCCGGCCCCGGGCCGACTGCAACGGCCCGGGGCCGGAGGCGGGCCGCGGGCCGATGCCGACACTTGGCTTAGCGGCCGATCTCTAGTTTGTAGAATCAATAAACCATTCAATGTGCACTTACTTAAAAAACCAACGGACCAGAATGAACAATTTTTAGATATATAACTGATTTATTGTCCACAACTAACCCCAATTCCAATTTAATCCAATCATTTTTTCTAAACTTTCGAGATAATTTTCTTCACATTTGCCCATGCAATTTAAGTAATCCTGATCATTTTCGGGCGAACAGAGGCGATAGATGCAAAAGTGCCAGCAATTCTCTTCACAGTGGTACAACTTGGTGCCTTGTTCCTGCGCTGCACTATCAATTGAGATCCCTTGAAGGATTTCTACAGTGGCCACAACCACTAATATCAGTAGCCACATTTTCATTCTGAAACATATTGGGTAAAATGCACAAAGGTACTCTAATGCTAAGTCTAAGGCGTTCTCATTTCAGTAAAATCAAGAGTACATAATAGTGTCTCACTCTATATAGAAGAAGAGTGAGACACTCGATGCGCTGGTCGTTTTCAGGCTACATGTTGACATTCTGTGCAACATCTGGCTGGCCAATCAGCGCGTAGACTCTCTGCGTAACACACTTTAGTATATAATCGCTGACGCGTTGATAAGCATTAAGATAGGGATAAAAGCTTAATAACTCATTATTTATTCATAGTCTGCTTGAAAAACATTAAAAAAGGTTTGCAAATGCCTTTAGGGAAATTTTCGCAAAGTTTCAGCGAAATTGATTGGGAAACTTTTTAGATATAAATTTTTCTAAATTTCTTAAAAGTTTCTCAATCAATTTCGCTGAAAGTTTGCCAAAATATCACCAAAGGTATTTGCGAACCTTTTTAATGTTTTTGCAAGCAGACTATAAATGAACAATGAGTTATTAACCTTTTATCCATATCTCGTTTTATGATTGGAGCACGTGCACAGGCGTCTGACCAATCAGAGAATAGGAGCTTGCTTCTGATTGGCCAGCCACATGTTGCACAGTATGTCAACGTGTAGCCTGAAAACGACCAGCTCATCTGCCTGTGCTAGAACACAGGTATGCTAGAGAGTGTCTCACTCTTCTTCTATATAGAGTGAGACGCTATTATGTACTCTTGGTAAAATAGAACATCGTAACAAAAAGTTCTAGGCTCGAATTACATGGGTTAGAATGTTGGCCTTGGACTGCGTTTAGCAAGACTGAGCTAAGGCTGCCTTTTTGCATTCCACTAATTGTGTACTGATACCATAAACAAGCTACATAGGTTCATAGTTATCTGGCTTGAAAGATTTGTATTTGAAAATTTGTACATCTCCAAAAATACCTGGCTCCAATATATATCGGTATCTAAAATCAATATTAATATCATTATCATCATCTATTTTGACTTTGTAGCACCCATGCTTGTAAATCTGCCGGCTGAACGGACAAACGGCTGTAAGTATGAATCGATCCTATCCCATGGACACAAATTCATTGTCACGAAGCATACCGTTTTAGGAGCGCAACTAAACCGGCACTCAGTAGCGTGATCACGCAACTCAGAATCGCGTACAGTATGCGTATCTGTCAGACAACCCTCGTAGTACACTGATAACATGGCTAAAAACAGTAGACTGGATTAATCACTCTTTAAAACGGATTAAGCGGATTAGATTAAATTTTTTTAGTTATTAATAAATTTGAAAGTTAGAATAAACAACCGTGTATCAGAAGTCGAAAGTTGTATAGAGAAAAGAACACAAAGTAGTAATGTACTGTAATTTAAGACAAAAAACTTTAATTTAAACAATTTAATGAATTGTCCTGCACTGTAGGGTTGTTTGATGCGACGTATTTTCAACCGATTTCATTTGATGTGGCAACTCTCACAAACCAATTGATTTGATTTGATTTTAAGCGTCAAAAATCAAAACTGCATCAGAACTAGTTTTAAATTGATGCAGTTTCCACATCAAAACAACCCTATCCTGAACACCTCCGTTAAAGTAAAGCAATTTATAATATATCAAATCGGTTATATTTTGCTATTTGGCTGTTTTTAAAAGTTTAAATAGGCTAGTCAAACCTTCTTTTTGCTGCGGTGTATATATCGCTTCATATTCCACCATTGAGTCCCAAAACGACAAATTTGCGATTCGGTAGCAAGACTCTAAAACAAAACAAATCTCCATATCATAAATTACATTAACTGGATTAGATTAACTATATTAACTCTGATAACTTAATGCTACAGTTACCGAAATGCACACAACTTAGCAGATCGATTACTCCTCAAAACCTGCATCTGCTTACTAAATGTAACTGCATATAAAGTAAATTTGTGAAAGCTAAACAGTTAACAATTCAAAGCTTATGAGGTCATACTCATATGTAATTAAGTTTTTATCACTGTTTTTTATTGCAATACGTGTCTATGTCAATTCTGGTTCTTATTTTTTACGGACTAATCAAAATCTTCACATCTATATACTTTTTCCTTACCCAAATTACATTTAGATTACTGAATTGAGCATCATATTGTGAAGATATTTTTATTTTCTGCTGTGTTATTTGCAAAACTGATTTAAATCTAATCCGTTAAATCCAATTTTGGATAAGGCCTCAAGACCAAGAGTAATAACACTGAGACTAAGAGTACATAATAGCGTCTCACTCTATATCGAAGAAGAGTGAGACACTGTCTAGCCTACCTGTGTTCTAGCACAGGCAGATGCGCTGGTCGTTTTCAAGCTACATGTTGACATTTTGTGCAACATGTTGTTGGCCAATCAAAAGCGAGCTCCTCTGTTCACGTGCTCCAATCATAAAACGTTAAAACGAAATTCAAAAAAGTTTATATCTCGAAAGTTTCTCAATCGATTTCGCTGAAAGTTTGCCAAAATATCCCTAAAGGTATTTGCAAACCTTTTTTAATGTTTTTACAAGCAGACTGTGAATAAATAATGAGTTATTAAGCTTTTATCCCTATCTAAATGCTTATCAACGCATCAGCGATTATATACTAAAGTGTGTTACGCAGAGAATCTACGCGCTGATTGGTCAGCCACATGTTGAACAGAATGTCAACATGTAGCCTGAAAACGACCAGCGCATCTGCCTGTGCTAGAACACAGGCAGGCTGGATAGTGTCTCACTCTCCTTCTATATAGAGTGAGACGCTATTATGTACTCTTGCTGAGACTGTCCCACCTGTGGCTCCCGGAGCACAAGTGTTGATTCCCACTTCCCTGGTGGGATCCATGTTTCCGACTGGGTGGACCACAACTGTGCGCTCTTGATAGGACGTGCAGTGGCCTCGGTCGTGTCTCACTCCGTCAAGAGTAAGGCAAAGGGTGTGCTTGAAACTGTTGCTGAAATTATTTATTGGATGGTGATATCAAGAGTATATGTTATACTGCGGCCCCAAGTCTTACAGACATTGCGATAGATATGCAGAATAATTCAGAGAATCTTAACCGCGCCCTTTTCAATTTTTAGCTCGCTTAACCGCGCTCTTTTAGCTCGGAGCTCTTTTCCCCCCGTCACAGAAGGGGGGGTTAAAGGGAGATGGATGGGTGATAGTTTGAGCTTGGCGTCCCCCTTCTAAAAGAAAGTGTAATCCCCCACGCGCACACACCTTTAAGTACATATTTTGTATCCTTGTATACATATATCGACGAAAAAGATGGTCCCTTTCTTGGGCAAAAGTGTGCTATTTGGCAGATAGGAATCAATTAAATTTATGTATTGAACTACAGGAAAACTATATTGAAAAAGAAATATACAGAAATACAAAAAAATTTCCTAAAGCTTACAAAACAGCTTCAATGTGAGTCCACACTCCGGAAGCCAGTCCGAACTGAATCTGCCACAGCTGTTTTGAGCTGCTCACTCCGAACTCGAATCCAATCGGTAGTTCTTTCAGATAGAATCCCGTGGATATGGGAGAATGTCCGCCATTAGAGATTATCACCAAATTGCGTAGCGTCGAATTTGTCTCTGAAACAACACTTAAGTATTAAGATTTAAAAAAGTACGGTGGTAGCTATTGAACGTTTTATGTTAAGTAAAAGTTCAAGTCTAAGTTCGTCCCTCCATTTTTCTTAAGTTTAAGTTGATGCCTTGAAATTAAGTTTAAGGTCAAAACGTCAAATCTAAATAAGTTTAAGCAAGAGTACATAATAGGAAGAGTATGACACTCTTCCTATTTTGCCTACGGGCGTGCGTCCAATGCGCAGCGCGAAATAGCCCCCGTTTATAGCCTACCATTCCTGGGATAAATCCAAAAGTGCAACGAAAACCCGTGACTACATCTTGACAGCTCCGTCAGGCACTGATACTGATAAGTGCCCAGGTACTGCGTCCGCGGACTGGGCTCAAACTCCGTCCAGGAATAGCTGATATTGGTCACTTTGTCCTCGCCCTCCTCGAGCCACACCCATTGGTCGTCCGTTGTAGTGGTTGGCAGAGCGGTGGTGGTGGTGGTCGTTGCGTTTTCGATGGACTCTGTTGTGTCCGTCAGTGCCCAAGGGATACCTAGAATTTAGGTTTAGGTTGTGAGCTGAGTAACGCAAGAGGTGTATTTAATGAAGTAATTTAGATTCAATTTATGCTTAGGTTTTATTAGGTAAAAGGCATTTAGATTGAAGCAATTTAACACCGGATTGAACCAACAAAGAATAGCTCGAGAATAGAAATAGCTCGAGAATGACTCAGGAATAAAATAAGTTTTCATTGCACCAACATTTAAGCTCGAGAATAGTTATTCTCCAGCTATTCTCGAGAATAGTTAATCTCGAGCTATTCTCTAATGGTGCAGGGGAAAAGTTGGAGAATAAAACCTCGAGAATAACTATTCTGGAATAGCTCGAGAATAAGAATAGCTCGAGAATAAGTTGGTGCAATCGGCCGTAAGTTTGATTTAGGTTTAGGCTGATATTTGATTGCGTAAGTGGTATCCACAATGAACCGATTGATATTCATTTTATGTTGCGGTTTAGGCTGTTTTTTGAGTTGGTACTTATAAAGTATCTAGGATAGTAGCAATTTAGGTTTAATTTAGATTTCGTCTGTGATTTGATGACGTATGCTGTACCCATAAATAGGCAGTTTAGGTTTAGGTTCAGTTTAGACTTAGGCATTGATCTGACAGTGATTAGCTATAGGTGATCCTAAAATCAAGCAAATTAGCTTTACATTTAGTTTAGCTTTAGGCTATGATTTGAGTCTAATATTGTATCTTGGCTAAAGTTATCACCAAAAAATGCTGGACCCTGTGACAAAATGAAACACGAAAATAAACAAATTGCAAGCATCAAGAGGTTTTATTTTCATGTATCACCGACTGAACAACACAATACCCCTTAAGTAGAAACTAGGGAGGGACCTCCCTCACCGTCGACTAAAGCTCTTCACACCCCCCCCCCCGCCAAATCAGGCCCCGCCCACATCAAAAACGGACGAGGACTCCGGACTTCAGAAAACACCGGACGAAGTATGAACCAGGGCCCGATTTATCGAAACGTAATGTTCGTCGTTGAAAATTTTGGATTGATCGAAACATTGTCAAGGACGAAGTACGAACATATGTACTGTAACACTAAATTACATATAGGACAAGTGTTCGTCGTTAAAAAACAAAATATGTTCGACGTTGAAAAAACAAATGTTCGCCGTTAAAAAAACAAATATTCGTCGTTGAAAAAATTTTCAACTTGAACAGAGCCCGAGACATCCGTTGAAATCTTCGCCGATGAAACGAGCTTTGGTCGTTCAAAATATAACACCAAAAGGGGCAATGTTCCTTACCCGGTGTCTACCTTTCATTCTGTACAACATGTGGCTGGCCAATCAGGAGCCAGCTCTTATTCTCTGATTGGACAGACGCCTGTGCACGTGCTCCAATCATAAACCGAGATAGAGATAAAAGGTTAATAACTCATTATTCATTTATAGTCTGCTTGAAAAACCATTAAATAGGTTCGCAAATACCTTTGGGGATATTTTGGCAAACTTTCAGCGAAATTGATTGAGAAACTTTTAAGAAATTCAGAAAAGTTCATATGTCAGAAGTTTCTCAATCAATTTCGCTGAAAGTTTGCCAAAATATCCCTAAAGGTAATTCAAATCTTTTTAATGTTTGAAGCAGACTATGAATAAATAATTAGTTATTAAGCTTTTATCCCTATCTTAATGCTTATCAACGCATCAGCGATTATATACTAAAGTGTGTTACGCAGAGAATCTACGCGCTGATTAGCCAGCCACATGTTGCACAGAATGTCAACATGTAGCCTGAAAACGACCAGCGCATCTGCTTTTGCTAGAACACAGGCAGGCTGGAGAGTGTCTCACTCTTCTTCTATATAGAGTGAGACGCTATTACGTACTCTTGCTAATACCTATCTATGTAGAAAAGTCAAAATTATGTATTTAATTCGTTTTAAAATTTGAAAAAAATGCCGAGGTACGCGTTCGACCCCCCTCCTTTTTCCTGTTGCGCCACAGCGCAACAGGTACTTTATACTTGGGGCCTGTTTCAAAATTGGACTTAACTGGACTTGACTTAACTGGACTTAAACCAGCGGACTTAACTGGACTTAAAACCTGTTTCAAAATTCCCGGATTTAGCTGGACTTAAAAAAGTCCGCTGCTATTTTAAGTCCAGTCAAGTCCGATTTAACTGGACTTAAAATTGCAGCGGACTTAATTAAGTCCAGTCAAGTCCAGTTTTTTTTTGAAACACAGACTTAATTAAGTCCGACTTAATTAAGTTCGATCCTGTTTCATAAATAACTTTGCGCATTGAGCTCAGAAAATGGGCTTTTTAATGATGCACTTTTTAAAAAGGTTACTATTTATTTCTGTCAAGAAATCATCCTAAATCTTCTTATTTTGAGTCCATTTTTATATACACTTTTAAAAACACAATGGGTGGGATTCACAAAGCGCGTTTAAACGCAGTCTAAGTTAGACTGCGTTTAAACGCAGTCTAAAACGTTGGTCTAAGTTAAACATGATTCACAAAGATCGATATGAATAGTATGTGTCAGCTGATTTTTTCTGTTCTTTTTCAATTGAAACCTTGTTTAACTTAAACGAACGTTTAGACCGAGTCTAAACGTGATTCACAAAGCCTGTTTAGTTAAACGGGCTCGTTTAACAGAATTCTTGATTTCATTCTTTTTTAAATTCTATTGCAGAACATTTTGCTTTAATACGTACCGACAATGCTGTTTATTTAGGTAATAAAATTACATTTTAATAAAAGTTAATTTAAAATTTAAGTTAATTACGTAGTTAAATAGCATATTTGCCTATTATTAAATAAGTTAATTATTAGATAAATGATAAGCCAAACGTTTGTAGTCAGTGCGGATTACGGGTCTAGAACATAGGTACAAAGTTCAACCATTTTCATTAAATTTAAAGTTAAAAAAGTTATTAAAGTTAAAGTAAGGCATCATTTTAAGTTAAACTTACAGTTAAAATAAAGCTCAGGCGTTAATTTAAGTTGAACTAAGTTCAAAATCAATTATTTTCATCAAACTTTTTGAATAATTTTAGGTAACTTACTTTAATTTAAGTGCAGTTGTAGTTACAGTAAGACCAGTAACTGAAAATTTGCAAAAATATTTAAGTAAAACGCTAAAAAATGACTTAGACTAACCTTAGACTAGCCAAAAGGCTAGTCTAAATCTAACACTAGCGAGCGTTTAAGTTAAACGAACGTTTAACTTAGACTGAGCTCGTGAATCAGGAATAGAACGTAATGAAATTTAGAACATGAATATAGAACAAAATTTACACGCTAATCATATGTAGACTTAGACTGGGTCTAAACGTTCGTTTAGCTAGACTGCGTTTAAACGCAGTCTAAGACTTAGACTGGGTCTAAGTTAAACGCGCTTTGTGAATCCCACCCAATGAAACTGAATTTTTTTCATTTTTGAAAACGTATAGTTACGAACTGAAACGGATAAAATCGATATGCTACCAGCAGACAGTTCAAAAAGGCAGTAAATGTTATCGTTTACACACTAAAACCAAGAGCTCTTTTTTGCATACATTACTAAACATTGAAACTAAAAGTCATTGGCTAAATATGACGCTATATCAGCACGTGACTAAGTCATGTGGCAGTAAATCAATAACATGAATCCAATCAAAACCAAATGAATGGACAACACAAGAACCACTTTTAGATCAAGCAGTCACGTATTACTAAACCCTTCAGGACATGAATTTCAGGACAATTTTTTTGCGCGGCCGCCTCAGCGGCCGTGCATACTAATTTTAGTTAATGCACTGAAAGTGAAAATGCATGTAAATCATGCTCAGTTTCAGTGCATTAATAAAGCCTGCTGCACTTACCTGCTACTACCTAGTGTATTCAACAAACGCGCGCTGTGTAAGCGCGCATAGCGTGCGTGTGAGTATGTGCGTATGTGTGCTGTATGTGTCGAAGTGTGTGTACGTGTGTATGTAGGTACAGTGCATAGCGCGGTAAGTTGACTAATATTAGTTGGCTATCGATATCGAGCGTGCCAAAAATTACGTTCACCAGCTCAATTTTTTGCAATAACCTTAAGGGGGCGCTCCGGGAATCGGGAGTTGCCTCAAAAGTTAGCAAAAAGTTAATAAATCTAAAATATTACTAAATAAGTAAATAGTATAGTATGACGCCATGAAGTATAATAACCCTTGTGTAAAAATTTTAGATCACGTGATAATGTCACGTGACAGGCAGAGCACTGCGCGTGAGTGAATTTTCGGCAAGCGATAACTCATGACATGTTTGTCTTAGGCTCGATTCATACTTTCATCCGTATGTCCGTTCAGCCTGCAGAATGACGTCTTTAGTAGCCTAGTGCAGTTGATCAGCCAGCGCATGTGACGTCATTATTTCGTCATTGTGCAGGCTAAACGGACATACGGCTGTAAGTATGAATCAACCCTTAAAATCATGAGTCATATATCGAAATACAGCCGATGCGATTTTTTAGTTGAACATTATTTTTGTTTTTGATTATTTTGAGCGAACTTTTCAAAATTGCAATTTTTGTACTTTTGAGGACGATCCCTCAGCACTAAAAGCAGTGGTATCATGGTCTAGAGCATTATTTCAAAAAATAAAAGAATGTTCAACTGCGCACAAAGATAGGCCATCTTCGTGCCAAATTTCAGCCAAATCGGTTGAAGCATCAAAAAGATATCGAATGCCGAAAATCACCGTGAGCACTGCTCAGTATAATTTTTTTTGAGCCAGCAACTTTGCGTAGCGTTGCCCGATTGCGCTGAAACTGCAGAATTTTGTGGACCCTAGAACCTAGTACAAAACAGTTTAGGTAGCTAAGTAATGTTACACAGTTTTTTAGATATTGTTAAAAATGTACCAAATCGAACACAGTTTTTGGTAAAAGCCGGTTTGCGGGCAAAAATGGACGTTAAAAATGCTGTTGCTATCTTGTGTACAATGATGTGAATTGATGAATTTTTAATACATTTTTGCTCAGTGTTCACCCTTTTGGCAGTTTGCCAGCAAAAACTATAAAATTTGGCAATTTCCTAAATATCTTGATATTGGTATCAAATAAAAGCCTACATCATTCTGAGTAAGTTTACTTCTTGACATAAGTCTGAACTCTGTAGTTGAAGAAAGTTATGACCCAATACCTTGATTCCCGGAGCGCCCCCTTAAGTAGGTAAGCCATCAAGTTTGCTTTTCCACGTACATTGGTCAAGGTCTATGGTAAACCTGTGGGGCGACACAGCCACATCAAAAAGATCGAAACCGACAACAATCACGAACGGACAGTCAAATTTCTATGTCAAAAAGTATGAGAATTAGTTGAAGCATATATCTAGCATATCTAGTACTAACTTATTTGCACATTATCACACTTATTGTACATGATTTCTTGCCTTAGCGTATTTTTTAACGGCTGTGTACTCAACTGGTTATTGAGGGACCTGAGACCTTGAACCGTTGGACCTGGTGGTCGGCGATTGATTTCAAGCGCCCTGATTTTTACGGAATTTCGAAAGTTACATAGCTGCCTTTTTCGCAATCGTAAATCTACAGCTGCAGTTAAAACTACAGTTTAGTTAAAATTGTTAATCGCAATTTCACTATAGAAGATGGTGCAAACTACAAGACATACAATCGCACACACTCAGTTTTACGCAAGCAGTGTACTATAGAATTATAGAATCAAAATTAAAGACTATTGGGCTGAGACCCAACAGGAAAAGTGGATCAGTAGGATAGTAATCAGAAGCAAAGTGTAATGTACATACATACAACTATGTACGTCGACCGTTATCACTGAACAGCAAGTTCGTGTTCCGGATAATTCAAGGTGTCTTGACTTCTCAAGTCATTTTAACAAATCATACTCAAGACTCGATCAAAGTATAAACTTTGTGTTGCATCTGCTTCCGAAATTAGAGCTACTGCCAAAAATATATCTAGTGGCATGCCGCGCTTAATTTTACCGATACGGTAAAATAATACTGGCTGTGGTCATGTGGAAAAAAATCTACGCTCGTCAACAAAAGTGCTTGTTTTATTGTATGGTATCGCACTGTCTTATAAAAATATTGCACCGAAATTAGTGTACAAACAAATTATTTCGGACCATGTGTACGGGTAAGTCCGAATACTGCGTTACTGTAGCCCAATGGTGCAAAAAGTAAGTTTCACTGACAATAGGCAACGCTTTTATGTTAACTTCGTAGCTAATTTTTTTGGCTGCTAACTTTGCAAGTTTACTATAAAAAATTAATTCTAACTGACTTCTAAATGCATATTATCAACGTTTAGCACTCCTCTATTTGACTTTTAAGGCAAGTTTAACCATTATAACTTGCCTAAAAATGTCAGTGCTCGGGTAAAAAAGTTTATTTAACCGTTTTTTGGTAACATTTCGAAAAGTTAAACTGATGAAAATTATATCATAAAAAAGGCCAATTATTACGCTATCGTTTGACATATAGACCATTCAAATCGGTTAAGGATGTCCAAAGTTATAAAGGATTATGTGAGAGCAATCAGGCACTTAAGTCCGTTAAGTCCGCGTAATGTTACGCGGACTTAAAACACCAGCAATTACATGTAATTTTAAGTACGCGGACTTAAGTGGATTTAAATAAGTCCAATTTTGAAACAAGCAGAATTTAAGTCGGACTTAAATAGGTCCAGCGACGATTTAAGTCCACTGGTAATTTTGAAACAGAATCGGACTTAAAATTTAAATCCGACGTTTATTTTGAAACACGATCGGACTTAATTAAGTCCGCTGACAGCGTTAAGTCCAGTTAAGTCCAGCTAAGTCCGCTTTAGTCCGATTTTTTTTCAAAATTCAAGATTTAATTAAGTCAAGTCAAGTCAAGTCCAGTTAAGTCCAATTTTGAAACAGGCCCTTGGTTTGTATAGGATTTGCAGAATCTGTTCGTAGACACTCTAACACTGGCAGGGTCCGACTGCATTTTACGTGTCCTTTGGGTAGGTTGAAATCTCAGTGTTACATTATGTACACTGTTAGGCAGGTAAGACAGTAGAACACAGCTACCTATTTACAATAGCGTGAATGAGATTGATTTTTCAAAAAATAACACATCATAGGCAGAATCGAACCGTCACTCTTCGGATCAATAGTCGAATGTCCTGTCACCTGAGCTAAGCGGTTCGTATTATTAAAAACTTATTGATATTGGAACATGCAGCAGACTTCAGCAGCAAACATTGCGACACTAAACTTTCTTCCACAGGAAGTCGAAAAATATTGGTTCAACTTAATGATTGGCATTGGAAATTTTTATCCGACTTTATGGCTTCTTTACGCTATGGCTTTTTTGCGCTTCTAGTTACAAATCATCAGTAATGCAGCCTTAGTAGCAAAGCTGAAGATCTAAAGGTCTCTGGTTCGATCCCATGTTTTAACTTTGGTTTCAGTTTTTTAATTTGTTGTTTTTGGTAAATTTTTCAACTTAATGCTTAATACTTAGTAGGTAAAGAATGCGCTTTTGGGATTTGACATTTAGCTATTTATATATTTTGTATTTACTGCTAACCTGTAAGCCTGTTGTTTTCAAAATTAATAGTTGCTTTTTATTTTGTTTAGAATATAGACGCTGCAATAAAATTAAGAAACTCTTTAATTAGCAGACGTAGTTGTTGACTTTTGAAATAAGTCGTGAAATTCATACATACACCACTTTTGCGTTTTTACAAGTACTTTATTTATTATGTTATTTTACAATTTTACAAGTAAATATGCTTAAAAAATTGAGTTTTAATAGTTTTTTCATTATTGATGCGATAACTGAATTTCCATAGAAATCGAACAAGCTACACATAATGTCTCCTTCTGTTAAAAAATGTTGCTAATTTTGCCCAAAGGGACACTGAAATCAAAGCAAAAGTCTGACTTTAGAACATCAACGGTAGACTGCACCAAATCGGATTAACTGACGATTAGCTTAAACAGATTTAACTCAGGCTTAAATTTCCTAAATCGGTCCACCAATAAAGATTAACGCTGTTGGTGCTTAAGATTTCGTTGAAAACTGAGGTTTGCATTGTAGCTGGGACGTAGATGAGATTTACATCTATTCAACTGGAGTTTGTTTAGCTCCAGCTCAAACTTACGTTTATTCGATTTGTTGCAGTCCGCCCTAAAAATCATAAAAACGACTGGAGTTTATGACTTTGCGTACTGGAGTGTCTTAAAATTTTTGGGTGAATTTCACAAAGGTGGTTTTACTAAACCATGGTTTTACGTACGTTTTTATATGATTTGCACATATATAATTTCATTACGAAAAATTGCCTCATTCGTTACGAATTTCCTAGATTTTCTTAAACCATGGTTTTAGCGCAGTTGAAATTTAAAACCTGCAGCATAGCAGGTCTCTATTTTGCTGAAATTTCAACTGAGCTAAAACCATGGTTTAAGAAAATCTAGGAAATTCGTAACGAATGAGGCGATATTTCGTAATGAAATTATGTGCAAATCATATAAAAACGTACGTAAAACCATGGTTTAGTAAACCAACCTTTGTGAAATCCGCAAGACAGCTAATAGCAGGCGTTGGGCCGATTCAGAGTTGGGCCACTTCAGGTTCAGACTACGCCTTCTTAAGTTTTCTAACTACGTACATACAGTATGTACGTACATTTACAAAAAAGTGCTGCAGGATGTTGAGCACCCCGCTGCAGCAATTACGCTTTGATCTGAGCTGACCACATCGGCTCCAAGAAGCTATAAACAGTGATATCCAGAGTCTCTTATATACTGCTGGTGAAACATTACGGTGCCGAGGCTGAAAAAGTTACACTACAACACTCTACCCACATCGATTAGTGATATTCATGGACAGGGGTGGACGCGGGTCGAAATTTTCGACCCGCGACCCAACCCAACCGGCGGCTCTAGACTCGTGGGTAACCCGCGACCCAACCCGCGCCGTAAAACCCGACCCGCGACCCACCTTGACCCACCACTCTAATAACCATAACGTACATTATACAGGGGCGTGTAGCCAGGACTTTGAAAAAGGGGGTTGCACCTTGTCCACTTTTTTGCTCACTTGTTTAAACTCACTATTGCGGGGTTTGAGGGCTTCAGCCCCCAGAATCCAATTATATTTACACTTATTGGCGAAGTGGCTTACATAACAAAATGTAAATTTGGTCAATTAAATTAAATAAAACTAACTGTTGCGCGGATCTAGGGGCGGCAGCCGTCAGAAAAAAATGGTTGTTTTTTTGAATTTTCGGACAAATTTGGTCAACTGGAGACGTAATCAAAAAATTTTCCGACAGGTAAAATAAAAACAAAGGGTGGAAACTTCATATCAGACAGTATATTACACAAGTAAATACAGCATAATGTACTCTAGTAGACAAGCATATATAGACTTTCATGAAAGTTAATAACATGGAATAGTAAGCCACAGAGTTTGCAGGGGTCTGGGGGGCAGAGTTGGAGGCGGGGCGGATTTTTGCTGCCCCGCCCCGCCCCGCCCCGCGGGGATCTTGCCCCGCCCCGCCCCGCCCCGCGGGGATCTTGCCCCGCCCCGCAGATTTTCGTTGACAACTAAGACAATAGTAGTTTTTTAGCAGAAAATTTTTGGCTAAGTCGTTCAGTCAATATTTCACTCATTCAAATCAATTTAGTATGATAAGAGGAGCAGATTATTATTATCTAAACTGGTAGCCTACGGTGGTGTCACAGGGAAAATTTTCCCACGTGAAATTTTCCCCCCGGAAAAATATCCCTAGGGAACTTTTTCCCCCATTATAATATGGGGGGAAAATTTTCCCTGACCAAATTTTTAATGCTATTTAACACGTGCTCTATGACTCAGCCAGATAAAATTCAATTGTAATAATAATATGAATAACTGAATAGCTACATAGCTGTTACTGAATCTACTGACTTACCTTATTGACTATTTTTGGTTAATTGATGTGCTAGGTTGTCAATGAACATTCGCCGAAAGGGCGAGAAGAGAGTGTGCTGAGCAAAGCGTTGAATTTTTTGCTTTTACAAATTCATAATGCTGCAAGTATGTACTGACTAGGGTTGTTTCAATTATTTCATTTAATCATTGAAACCCACTTTCAATTTCAATTTCAATATCAATTATTAATTGATATTGAAATTGAAAATAATTAGCCTAAAAATTGATAATGGTATTGAATTTGAAAATAATTTGGTCAAATATTGATAATGGTATTGAAATTGAAAATATTTTAATTGAAATTGAAATTGAAACTATACTTTCAATTTCAATATCAATTATGCTGGGCTGGTTGACTTCACAGCATGTCTGATGCTGGAACGAAGTCTTGTCTGTATGCCTTTTTGTGCATGTAGCATGTGTCGGTGAACAGCCATGATTGAAACGTAATTGATATTGAAATTGTCTAATTTCAATTATTATTTTCAATTGAGCGTACGTCTCCTTATTATCAGCTTGAACTTTTTTTGTTATTGTAGGGGCAAAGAGCCATTTATGATCAAGTCGCAATTATGAATAACTGAAAATTTGATTGGCTAGATCTCGGGCCACGTGACACATTGACGTATGAAACACATATCAAAATGAAGCTCAATGTTTGGGCAACCAATGACAAAAATAACGTTTCGGTCACGCTTATGTATCCGGAAAAATTTTGGATCAGGTGCATCCAATCAAAATTTCCCGAAAACTTTGTTAAGAAAAGGACCATCTCAAGTTCGTTTGTCAGCTCAGATAAACTGATGCAGACTAGTTTGAGTAAAAATTTTTGCATCAGCGAAATCAAGTGTTTTTCTTCTTTACAAACAAGTCAGGTGAATAATTTAAAATAAAAATAAAAATAAAAAATTAAAATTTAAAAGAATCACTAATAACTAGTGATGTGGATCGAATCGGATCGCTGATTAAGTAAGGTTAGATGGCCAGATCGAATCGGCTATGAAATTTTAGATCGGCGATTCGGCGATAGTTGGTATAACTTTTGAGTATTAAGTACCGTAGGTGCGTGCGCGCTGCGTGTAATTTTGCGCATTTTTATGTTTATAGAAAAACAGTTACAAACAGTTATCATAATATTACTTATTAAAAAAGCCTCAGCAGTTACGCTAAAAAAATTAAAAAATAATTGAAATTGAAAATATTTGCAAAATTGAAATTGAATTGAAAATATTTCGAGAAAAAAATTGAAATGGTATTGAAATTGAAAATATTTGGGCAAAAAATTGATAATGGTATTGAAATTGAAAATAATTTGGCAAAAAATTGATAATGGTATTGAAATTGAAAATATTTGGGCAAAAAATTGATAATGGTATTGAAATTGAAAATAATTCCATAATTGAAACAACCCTAGTACTGACTGAAATGACTCACCTTGTTTAATATGAAAGTTTTCAAATTTTTGGTTAATCGATATTTATGTCTTTCATACTCATGTTTCCTCAGCAGTCAGAAAAGGGGGGGAGGTCGCACCTTGTCCACTTTTTTACTGACTCAGTGATAGCATTTTTGACGTTAAAGTGAAGTTTTTAGCCATTTTAGTACTTACACACGCATTGTAAACGCAAGATACATACTAAACCCCAAAGTTGCAGGAGTCTGGGGGCGGTAGCCCCCCAGAAAAAAATGGCGATTTTTCCAATTTTTAGACCGAATTTGATCAACTGGAGTGGAGACGTGTCAGAAAATTTTTCCGACAGAATAATTCAAACAAAAGATGGCAACGTCACATCAGACAGCGTGTTACACAAGTAAATGTAGCATAATGTACTCGTGTATACATGCACAGGCAACAAAGAATAGAAATCCACAGAGCCGCACGGGTGGGCGGCAGCCCCAAGAAGAAATTAAGGGATTTTTTTTTATTTTAAGGACAATTTTTTTCAATTGGAGACGTATCAGAAATTTTTTTAAGCCGGGCGATAAAAACCAAAGGGGAACCCTTGCAGGAAAATAGCATTTTTGCCCCTAGGCAGCATGTTTGCCCACCACTAGAATGATAGCCCCCCGACGCCCTCGCCAGTAAATGTATAAGAAACAACGCTTTCGCATTGAGGTACCTACATGACAACTTCTTAGACCTCACCATTAAATACCCAAGCCTTTATTAACGAATGTCAAGCATAAACGTATTCGCAATGTTGCCATCTAAACTGACATATAGCTTAGAAATCGGTCAAAATAGGCTATAGCTTGAATTTTTTGCTGCTTGAGTAGCACAAAAAACACGACAAGTTCAAAAAATAAGTCGGTTCAGTAAAAAATCGTAAATCCCCGCGGGGCACCCCGCCCCGTGTCCAACTCTGGGCAGCCCCTAGAAAAAAATTTTTAGAATTTTTGAAAATTTTAGACCAAATTTTGTCAATTGGAGACGTATCCAAAATTTTTTTGGCCGGGCTATAAAAACCAAGGGGGGACCCTTGTCGACAATTTCTTCAAGTTCCAGTTTCCGCGGGTCAGAAAAAATTTTTTCGACCCGCGCAGCCTGAAGTGGGTACCCGCGGGTGGCGGGTCGACCCACGGCTAAAATTTTCCGACCCAACCCAACCCGCGGGTACCCACGACCCGCGTCCACCCCTGTTCATGGATATACGCATGCAGACAAAAATCAGCAGGCAACTCCCAGGCTGAAAACACACACAAAACATACAGGCTATGCAGCCTGCTCAGCTGCGTTCAACGTTGCGAACAGTTAGTTTCAAAAGAATAGTTCCTTCTCTAGAAGGAACAAAGAGTAACAAGCAAAGTTTTCGGCAAAAGTAGGTCAGTAAGCATCAAGCATAGGTATACTTTCCAAGTACATTGACCAGAGGCCATCGTAAACCTGTTCGGCTAGCTAAAGTAACACTTATGTAGGTACCTACTTGATTAATTTTTTGTTGGTGTTAGGTTCGTGTGTTAGGTTCGTAAACGTAAGGTGACTTTATCAAATCCTAGTGAATCACTTTTGTCATACTTTTGCATCTTTCATTTATCAACATGCACGAGAGCTGCACTACAAATTCACAGCATTACAAGGCATTTCAGGGGTGACACATGCAGATCACTGACAGAAGACGTGCAAAACACACTCCGCACATTAACACTTTAACGTTAACACTGCATTAGGTTTCCAGAATCAAAATTAAAGACCTGTTGGGCTGTGGCCCAACAGGAAAAACGTTCTAAAAGACCATTGCTCCTCATTAAAAAATTTTTCAACGACGAACATATTTTGTCCTATAAATCACTGTCATATGTTCGTCGTCGAAAATGTTTCAATCAATCCAAAATTTTAAACGACGAACATTTTGTTTCGATAAATCGGGCCCAGATGTAGCTGCTTTGTAAACTCCTGCCTACAATACAGCAGCAGTTACCTTAAATATAACCAACAAACCGCTTATCCGAACTCTTAACAACATTCTCCAATTAGAATACGACAAATGACTACTTTACAAGTATCTAACTGCATAAAGCATGATACATCTAATCTGCACTAATAGCATCAACCAAATTCCACGTCAACTTACACCAAATTATTAGAACAGTCTCGAAAGCTTTGAAAGTTATCATCCTAATCCAGCTTAAATCCAAAACATACTAGCAGGCGATGGCTAAACCAAAAACCAAGATTAGAGTAAAATAACAAAATAGACAAAAAATTGACTAAGCTTTGTTTATTTTTCCAGTAACCACGGAAACTAACAGACAACCTCCCATCTGTTAGGTCATTGAAAATTCACTCCCACCAACCATATGGTCATTTTGCCCTCACAGTAAGACAACCAATAAAAGTTTTACTGGCATAGAATCAAGATTTATTGGACAAATTTTTGAACAATAAATATAATATACAGATTAATATCAAGAGCGCATGATGCGTCACACATATTCTGAGACATATTAATTATTGCTCTTAATAATGTCTGACGTTATATACACAGCCAACAGAAATTTTGCGTAAATGACAATTTGTAAATATTAAATTTATTAAACTTTTCAAACTTATTATGAAAAAACTTTTAATTTACATTGAGAAACTTAATCACCCCTGCAAAAGAAACAGAGGAGTCAAAATCAGTAATTCCGCACCGCCCCCCCCCCCGTGTTGCGTTTACTCCATATCACAACCACGCACAAACACCAACTAAATAATTCTCAATTACATATGTCACAGAAGTCTTGGCACATGCACGAATTACACTTTTGCATTCTTTTTCATTCAACAATAGCTTTCAAGCCCGGTTCACACTTGTCCTTATTCTGGTCCCTATCACTTCGTCCTTATAAACAATTCCAAGAAAACCACGTAGCCAAATGGGCCAATGTTTCGGCGTTGACACCGACTTTGACCTTTGACCCCCCCCCTGTTATTCCCACCATTTCACAGCCAAATGTGACACATCCACTTCTTTTCGCTGAAACGTGGGATCGTGCAAAGCGACAGCACCCCCTTCCCCATGCTGCAATCTGAACACCACTGGGATTTTGGCTAGATCCGGGGCCAGTGTTTGCAAAAATTGCACCCAGTAGACCAGAGAGTCTTTGCTGCCAGTGCCCGTGACACACAGGGCCAAAATGGTGCCTTGTAATTGTTCGTGCATTGTAGGTTGCTGTATGACTGCCTTCATCCGACTGGGGGGCATTTCCGAATTGTACTTGGTCTTCCAATTGGCAAGGGCTGAAAAAAACACTACTAATCTCTATGCGTGGAATGCATAATAGTAGTCTATGGCGTTCTATTTCATTTATTTATAACATCGTAACGAAAAATTCTGGACGTATTACATAGTTTAGAACGTTGCCCTTCCCCTTAGACTGCATTCAGCAAGACTGACCTATTAAGACTGTCTTTATGCATTCCACCATTCCACCGTATAAGTCTAATTAGCCGAAAACTCACACATGCAGTCCGGTTCAAGGGGAAGACCATCTCCCCCCCCCCAAATTCGCTCACAGGGGGGAAAGGGTTCTCGCCAGGGGTAAAAGCGAGGGAGGATCCCCGGAGCGTAAAAAATTTGCTGTCAAAATTTCCTTATTAAATAATGTATTTCAGCATTTTAAAGCACTCTTTGCACGCAGTACTTTTCGCACAAAATGGTCAAAATAGAAAATTTCTGATAAGAAACGGTAACAATTGAATTGCGATAGTCTTAGGGGTGGAATTAAAAAAAATATTTGGCCCAGGGGATGGCAAAATCCCACCAACTGGGGCCGAGATTCTCAAAGCTTTGCCGGTTACCAGTTTTAAGCTGACAAAAAATTGCCAGGCTCCAAGTCCAGTGGCGTACCCGGAAAAAAATTTCGTTGGGAATAATTATGCATTATGATTTTTTGTAATCGGTTAAAATTAACATTTTAGCTACTTTAGCACTTAAATTCGCATTACAACGTAAGATCATTAAGCCACAAAGTTGCAGGAGTTGCAGACAAAAATCGAGAATTTTATTCATTTTTAGGCCAAATTTGGTCAATTGGAGACGTATCGGAAATTTCTTCGGCCGGGTAAGAAAAGCACAGAAGAGACCCTTGTGTAAAAATTCACTGGGGGAAAAATTTCGGGAGTAGGAATCCCCATCCCCCCACTGAGTACGCCCTTGCCTGAGACTAAGTTTGACCAAAAAAGTTTAACGCTGAAACAAAAGAAAATTAAAGCCAAAAATTGAAAGCAATATAAGGCGTATCAAAAAGAGTGGACAATTATTATAATATATCTATAGCTGGCGATTTCCTGATGAAATATTTCATAGTGAATAGAAAGACTCTCTTACATTCCGGAGTAACAGTTTCCTGGTCTTGAAAATCGTTGAAAACTTTCTTCGGATCCGGATCTGCTATCAGGGTGAAATATTGGAAATCTTGATCGTCCAACCAAACCCGAAACGGCCCATCCACGTAACACGGCAGCTCTTTATTATGGCTAAAAAATAAATGTGAAAACAAAATAACAACTTGAAATACAAAAACGTTAAGGGGGTAATTGCGTTTTTAGGTGTTTTTTGGGAAGCTATAGCTCAGGATATACAAACTCAAATTACAAGCGCTCTTTAGAATTAAGTAGAACAATATTTTACCTAAATATATGTCGTGCATTGAAACTTAAACTTTGATTTTGTTTCCAGTACAAGCGGCTAAAGAGAGGTCCTTTCCAAACTATTAGGATTTTTTTCAAAAAGTTTACGCCACAGCTCTGAATTATACGATTACCTGTTGGGGCTGAAAGTTGGTAAGTTTTTTGACATGTATAAAATCCCCAGGCATCTCCCCCACTGTTTTACTAAGTAGTCAATTTTCTGAGAAAATAGCTTAAAACCAAACCCACCGAAAATTTTACATATTTTCTTATAATTAAACCCTCTAAAAATGTTAACAGGTGAGATTTTGAAAACAGTGAGAGACATGCCTGGGGATTTAGACCTTTACAATGGGCCGAAAAATCGTGCTCAGACTTCATTTGTAACTTGAGTTCTGTGGGCGCTAAGTTGACATAGAAATCACAAAAACCTCGAAAACGCAACTACCACCTTAACACAAAACATACTCGAATTTTTCATACATGTTTAATTCCACAATTACAGTAAGTTACTAACTTTTACAAAAGAAAACTTTAGTGTTA
The DNA here is from genome assembly GCA_030248245.1 of Trissonchulus sp. WLG1_4. Taxonomy (NCBI): domain Eukaryota; kingdom Metazoa; phylum Nematoda; class Enoplea; order Enoplida; family Ironidae; genus Trissonchulus; species Trissonchulus sp. WLG1_4. The sequence continues at coordinate 29,251 of JASANF010017547.1, forward strand.
GTGTCAGACTCGTAAATCTATCTATACCCACGCGCAAAAAATAGTCTTAGCAAACAGCTGAAAGTATGAAAAACTCCGATCTATAATTCCAATTCGACTTGCAGCTACCTCTGAATATGTTCAATCTGTTCAGGTGCTAAACTTGACACAATCCAAGTTCGCTCCGAAGGATCTTCTACTTGTTCTGTCTGAAAAAAGGATTTACGCAAAACACATTTCATCCAAATAAAACAATAAATTATGCATTCAACTACTAGAACATCCTGTTTTGTTTTTGACGGTACCTACTAACTATATTCCTAGTCCCACCCAACAAAGGGTCCGAGGAAACTCTGAAATTCTGAGCAAACATGGTATTTTTTTTTTAATCTGGTTATTTTCTGGTGGCTGGGGGAGACAGGGCGAGGGTTGTCAAAATACCATCACCGTCCAATACAAGCGTTTTGGACAGAAAACGTATATAATATACTGTAACTGGGCCAACCGGCTGGGCCGCCAGCTATTAGCTGTTTTAGTATGCAACATTCTTTAGTCTACCGACAACAATCTACTCACATCGTTCATAATCTTTGGCCAACTTACATGCAGATCAATTGACCAGCTTTCATCCTAATAATAAATAACTATAAACTCGATTTATGATCTACAATAATTATATATTCAGTCGCAAACCACACAGTAATCTCGTTCGCAGGATCACGTAACATACGAGCCACAACATTGTAGATCAATCGACCAGCTGTCGTCCTAATGATGTTATGAACTACAAACTCGATTTATGATCTACAAACTACATTATAATCTACTCACAAACCACACAGTGATCTCATTCGCAGGATCACGTAACATAAGATTTTATGAACTACAAACTCAATATATGATCTACAAACCACAATAATTATAATCTACTCACAAACCACACAGTAATCTCGTGCGCAGGGTCGCGTGACATGCGGGCCACCACCAATTTGGCCTGGTCCAGTTTTGAGTCTGGCAGCCTGTGGGGCACTGGGTAGGGATTGAGATGCTTGAACTTTGGCATCCAGTACATCATTCGTTTCATTTTCTTCATGGCCATGGTCCATTCGCCGAACGTATTGCGGACCATATCATAGATCTCCTTGTCCGGGAAAACGCCTAAGACCAGATAATTTATATACAGCCAGATAACCAGAGAAATTAGCAACCTCATTTGCATAACTTAATAACTACTTTTGTATTCTGAGTCATCCATAGTTACATAGTTAGTTCAGCCATAAATCACAATCGTATTTAAATTTGAAAAATATTCGTATTTGCATATTCGTTGCACCATCCGTCCGTCCGTCCGTCCGTCAGCTTCTCACCCCGCGTGGGGAACGCAGACTCCGGGGTTGGGTTTCGTTGGGTGCTGTTGTGGGGCTCTGGCACGATTTCGATTTCTGGTGTCTACTCAGATTCGTTTTCGTTATTTCGTTATTTGTTGCACCACTATATAGGTAATAAAAGCAAAAAACACAAAAAACTAACCATTGTATTCCATTTCATCCAGTACCATCACACAACAGTCCTGCTGCTTCGGGTAGTGAAAATAATGCACCTAGAAAAAGTCGAAATAAAGTAAAAGTAAAAAAAGCAAGTGACACTGAAAAGTACTTATATAAGGCTTGTTAAAACATCGTTAGTTGATTTGAACTGGAAAAACTTTTTTCGAAAAACAGCAAAAACAAAAAAAAATACGAGGCGAAACAATATTATAGCTTGAGCTCTCCAACCTCAATCAAAATAGCTAGCCGACTAACTTGATATGAATTCGTTGGGACCATTTTCCCTTTGGGAAAAAGATCGATCAGCTTTTTGTACATTTCCAGGTCCTTGTGCAATCCCATTTCCTTCATTTTTCGCAGGGCAGCAAATATGAACTCAACATGACCTTTTCGCTGCACATTTCGTTGCAAGAAGAGTCCTGAGAACAAGAAAAAGTACATTTACTTTCATTTACAGAAAGTACAAAGTACTTTCTGTACAATTAAATACGCTTTTGACATTTATTTTAGTATTTACAGTAATTTAGCACTTTAATTCGCAGTGTAAACGCAAGATCAGTGACCCACAGGTTGCAGGGGTCTGGGGGCGGCAGCCCCCGGAAAAAATGGAGATTTTTTAACTGTTTACGCCGAATTTGGTCAACTAAAGATGTATCAGAAATTTTTTTCCGACAGGAAAATTAAAAACTAAACATGGGAACGTCACATTAGACAGTGTATTATACAAGAAAATTCAGCATAATGTACGTACAGTAGTATATAATATGTTGAACGCATGAGCTTTGATGAAAGAGAATAATAAAGAAGACGAAGACCAGGGTTGGCAGTCTCGGTCTCGGTCTCGGTCTCGTAAAAAACCCGAGACTAGGCTGGTCTCGGTCTCGGTCTCGGTAGCAAAACCGAGACCTGCCATAGGGTGGTCTCGATATTTCAGATGAGACTGGAAGTTTTCAAAATTTTCCAAAATCACGAAGATTTTTTATAATTTAAGTTTCCGCATAGAATGCTAAGCATGAAATGGTCAAATCTGTCTGCTGCAGAAGACAGTCAGTTCACCGGCAAACTTTGGCTAACTTCAAGTTCAAACTTTATATAAAAAGCTACATTTTTTAATTAAAGTTTGAGCTCGAATGGGTTGTCTGACTTAGCGATGTTGCCAATTGTATGTGGAACCTCTCAAGCCTACATATATAAACAGTAAAAATACTGCCCATCATTTGCCAAATAGTGCTACATAAGTTCTTAGCTGATTTGTAAGTAAAAATTTGCGGGCTTCTGCAACTTTACTAAGCGCGAATTGGGTGGCAGTCTAATTGAATTTCTTGAGCCCCAACCTTTAAACGCATGTCAAAACATTAAGTATCTGAAAAAACCTAGGCACAATCAAATGCTCTTTGGGCTATGGAGTGGTTGGGGCATCAAACATCCCCCCCAGATATAAAAAAGTGTCAACGAAAGAAACTTTTCTGGTCCATGTTGATGCCCCTATCAGAACTTATGATAGTAGCACCACTGAACCAGCACAGAGGATTCTACGCTGGCACCCGAGTCAGACTTCCAAAATGCCAATATATGCAATGCACTATAAAACGCCTAGTGGCACGCGAAGAAGTGTGCGAAACTTTTAAAACATTCCAAAAGTTGACAGAATAGCGGGAAAATAATCCTATGTATTGCCACCGTCAATCACCTAACCCTCATGCATTTGGTCGTTACAATGTTCAGTTTCGCGCAACTTCGCAAGTCATACACTCATACAACCTAACCTAATGGTCACTTTTTTATAACTTAATTACCAATTTTTCACGTTTCCAAGTATCTCAAATTTTTAAAATTGAAACTTGAAAAAAGGTTTCCAAAGGGCTGGTCTCGGTCTCGTAGGTCTCGTTTGGGTGGTCTCGGTTGCCTGGTCTCGGTCTCGGTCTCGGTCTCGGTTGCAAACCCGAGACTTGCCAACCCTGACTCAGGGTTGGCAAGTCTCGGGCCCTGACGAAGACTAAACTAACTACAGAGTCGCAAGAGGTTTGCCAAAACAAAATCTGAAGAAATTTTTTGATTTTTAGGCCGATTCTAGTCAGTTGGAGGCCTGTCGGAAAATTTTCATGGGCGAACAACACAAAATTAAAAGCAAAATCCTTTGTCAGAGAATTAGTGGTTCCGGTTCCGGTACTTTTGAAATACCGGAACCGGAACCGGAACCGGAACTCCGGTCGATTCCTGATATATATATGTATATATATGTGTTTATATATATATATATATATATATATATATATATATATATATATATATATATATATATATATATATATATATATATATATATAAATTTAAAAAGAAAATGGTGCAAATAAAAACAAAGGAAACCCAATTCGTACACTCAGTCCGCTTCAAAAAATACAAACGTTGGAGGACCTCTAAGACCACTTTTGAGGAACGAATTCCAATTTTCCACCACTTCCGTTTTCAAGATCGTCTGTCTCCCCCAAACCCTATCCCATAACATAAATACGCCTACCTACACAACATGCATGTAGTTGGGCGGGATGGGGGGAAGACCCACCCCCCAAAAAAAATTCTATCTCGGGGGAGGGAGGGGGGTCCCGCCAGGGGCAAATAGGGGCGAGGGTCCCGACGGGAGTAAAATTTTGGCCAAAATTATGAAAAATCTACATTTTTTAATGAATTTTAAGGAATTTTTACCAAAAGTTTCGCCAAAAATTGTCAAAATCGGTGTATTTTGGTCAAAAAAGTTAAAAATTGCGTCATTTTTGGGAGGGGGGGGCGGTCAAAAATCAGTTGACGCAGGGGGGGGGGGTTTGGGGTACCCGAAATTTTACTGCTGTTACATGTATGCGACACATACCAATTATGACCTTTTTTCTCCCTCTTTTCAGATCCTATAGAATCCAAAAACGAAACCAAAACATATCATATACCAAACATATATAAATCACAATAAAACCTAACCAATAGCTTTCTCAAAGGCTTCCTTCCCCTCCAATTCTTTCCTAGCCTCATCGAACAGAACGTTGCGTCTCGCAATGGCCCTCTCGTGTTCTACGTGCTCGCGCTTGCGTCGTTTGGTCGAATCAGCGAAACTACCCGGTGGTCGCATCACCAGCAGCTGGGCACTGAGCTGCAGACAACGGATGCGGGTCTCCAGGGCAGCCTGAAACACAAGGCGAGCTGGTAGTCACAAACTAAGTCAGTCTTTTTTTTTTAAGAAATGCGAATCGTTGCAATTTTTCTTTTAAAGTTTTATATACAGAATTTTTTTTGTTACATACATATATAATATGCGTCAGCGGGACGCACTTTTTTCCCACGGAAGCTGAAAGAAGTTAGAAAAAGTTGAGCAATAAAAAGTTGGCTAAAAAGTGATAAAGCATGTCGTTTATTTTCAAACTTCCCAAAGCCCTGAACGAAAATTTTTCACGAATCTCAAACGATTCAAGCTGCATCTGAACACTAGAAATCACTTAGCAGTCACAAACACCCCTGTATATACAGCTGACAACTTCTAGCGGAGAGAAGTAGGGAAGCTGTGAGCTATTGGCGGGAGGATCTGCAAAAGTTTACAGAAATGTATATATTTCGTTGACTTTTGGGTCGTGAAAGCCAAAGTGGCTGACAAGACTTTAATAAGACTTTTTGACCTCGGTCTCGGTCTCAGTTGCAAAACCTTCCAATCTTGAATTATATACATAATACCAGCAAACCTGTTCCACTTGTAAAAATCGCAGAAACTGCGAGCAACTACGAACGCGGCACTGCGTAAACAGCATGGTCAATATCACAAGCGTCACCTACAATAATGAACAAAGCTTATATAATCAATGTAGTTCGAACGAAGGGGAACAGAAACCCAAGTTAGTGGCGTACCCAGGGGGGGGGGGGGCCTTGGGGCACATCAGCCTTCCCCGTCGCGGTTTTAGCCCCCCCCCCCTTCGCGATTTCAGCCCCCCCCCCCCTTTTTTTCACTTTTTTCCTGTGGTCCCCCTTTGGTTTTATGACACCATTTGGGTCAGTAGCGTACCCAGGATTTCGCGAATTTTCCCATTTTCCGAATTGGCCAGGACACCAAAAATTTTCCGGCACGTCCCCAATTGACCAAAATGACACTGAGATTTCAAAAATTTCCCAAAATTTTCTTTCGAGGGGATCTCGCCCCCAATTCATTACTGCTCTAATGTATATATATACATAACATATCTGCTATGTTGTATTAATAATGAGTAATGCTAACAACTATTATTGGTATTTAGTTATATATTTTGTGTGGCCTTTAATTAAAAACCGTGCGTTGGGTGGAGTGAAGGACGAATGTCTAAGGACAGCCTTAGTCACACATGGTTTTTCTTCATTTTTTTTCTGTATACAACGTATTTTTCAGGTTTGCTAGTCCCACCATGGGCTAATTTTTGCAGCCGTAAATTGATGAAATTTGCCCTCAAATCGAAAAAAATTTTCCGGAGGCCGCTTGCTGTCATCTGATCAGACCCCCGCAACCACTCTGATTTTACGACAAGCATACGTGGGCAGCTAGCGAATTCCGGGGGGGGGGGTGAGCGTGAGAGCCACCGGGGGGGGGGGAGTGCGAGCAACTTTTTCGGCTATTTTTGCTTCGTGAGCCACCAATTTCGCTTCGTGAGCCACTATTTTTGCTCCGTGAGCTACCTTCAAAACATTCTGGGGGGGGGGGGTGACGCACCTGTCTGGGGGGGGGGGTGAGGATGCCTTCTGGGGGGGGGAAAACCCCCCCCCCCCAAACCCCCCCCACGCCCATGACGACAAGTGTTGCGTAGAATTGCTTTTTCAATGCACATTTTATTTCAAAATTCTAAAAAAGCTCCAGCTTCTGGAGGCTGCCGACCCCAGACCCCTGCAACCACTCTGATTTTACGACCAGTGTTGCGTGGAATTGCTTTTTCAATGCAAATTTTATTTCAAAATTCTAGAAAAGCTCCAGCTTCTGGAGGCTGCCGACCCCAGACCCCTGCAACCACTCTGATTTTACGACCAGTGTTGCGTGGAATTGCTTTTTCAATGCAAATTTTATTTCAAAATTCTAAAAAAGCTCCAGCTTCTGGAGGCTGCCGACCCCAGACCCCTGCAACCACTCTGATTTTACGACCAGTGTTGCGTGGAATTGCTTTTTCAATGCAAATTTTATTTCAAAATTCTAAAAAAGCTCCAGCTTCTGGAGGCTGCCGACCCCAGACCCCTGCAACCACTCTGATTTTACGACCAGTGTTGCGTGGAATTGCTTTTTCAATGCAAATTTTATTTCAAAATTCTAAAAAAGCTCCAGCTTCTGGAGGCTGCCGACCCCAGACCCCTGCAACCACTCTGATTTTACGACCAGTGTTGCGTGGAATTGCTTTTCAATGCAAATTTTACTTCAAAATTCTAAAAAAGCTCCAGCTTCTGGGGGTTGCCGCCTAATCATCGACCGGAGGCTCCGGCTCCGGCTCCGGCTCCGGCAAAAAAAGTGCCGGAGCCGGAGAATTTTTTATTGTTGAAATTTTAGCAAAAAGTTCAAATTTTGAGAAAAAAATCAAGGCTAACGAAAAGATAAGTCGGTTACAATACTCATTACTGCCGGCTGTAATGGAGGCGACCACCCTCTGCACCATTATGTATTTCTACTATTACGTTTCGCTTCGCCCTTTAATTTCAATTTTCGTGTGGGAAAAAGTTTCTGATTACGTCTCCAATTGACCAAATTCGGCTTAAAATACAAAAGTTTCTCACATTTCTTTGAAAGCTGCCACCCCCGATCTCTGCAACCACAGATGTACAGGGGGGTTGAGATTCTGGGACAAGCCCCCGACTTCTATCAATGTTGATGAAAATTTTTTGTCGGATCTCTCTAAACAGTGAGCAGAACCAGTGGCCAACTTTGGTTGTATGGGTGTGTAAGGACATATATAATGTATATATAGAAATGTGGCGTAACTGCTGAAAAATTGAAGAATGCTGTTCAGCCCCCCCCCCTTCGCGATATCCTGGGTACGCTACTGACCCAAGTTCTTGCTCGCTAAAAGTTTCCGTATACTGTGAAGTAAAATAGGGCCCCTAAAGTACTTAACGGGTTTTGCGACAGCTCCTCATCGGCCCAATAGCTCAATGGGCGCAATAGCTCAAGCTCCGAACCCGTTTCAGAAGCATGAGCTGGAAATAAATTGTTAGTTAATACATTGGCAGTTAATAATAAAAGTATAAAGATAACGGCAGAGCGCAGGTTTGCAGATTTAGAGACATGAGTGGTTCTAATCCCCCCTCGGTCTTTTGATGCTGTCTTTCTTTCTGTATGAATCACCCCAACCTTTCACAACATCACTTTACGGTGATGCCCCTTTGGGTATATCAGCCTCTTTCCACGATTTCACCCCCCCCCGGAATAAAGTTAATGAAACCATGCAAAAGCATAGCCAGGGTTCAGGGGTCTGCATTCCACCTTTTAGTCAAACCTGAAGAAATTGTCAACAAGGGTCCCCCTCTTTGGTTTTTGTGGTTCGGCCCGAAAACTTTACCGGCACGTGTGCAGTTGATCAAATTTAACCTAAAAATAACAAATTTCTCAACTTTTTTTCTAGCTATGTCAGTGAGTCTAATAACCTCTGCATTATTCAACTCTCGATTTTGTAAAATAGACGCATTTTGACTAGGGATGGACCGAAAATTCGGTATTCAGTTTTCGGCCGAAAAACGGGTATACGGTACCGAAAAGTAAATTTTCGGGAGTGGGTAAAACCCAGCCACCCTGCCAGCCCCGGCCCCAGCCCCAGCCCCAGCCACCCTTGGGTAAAACACAGCCACCCCACCAGCCACCCTATTTAAATCCTGATTGAAAGATATATTAATTTGCAATTTATTGGTGAATCGCGGGAAAAACAATAATTGAATGATTCGCACAAAATTAGCAAAAGGGAAAAGTCGAAAAAAGAACAGTTGAGACTCAGTACAAAAATAGATTATAATAAAAATATTACAGCTGAATAAAAATAAAACAAAACATGGTCTTGTAAAGACTTTTGAGACTTGAGCTTGAAAAAGTACAAAATCAAATAATCTGAAATTCTGAAAAGAGTGAGTGAAGATTGAAAAATCCACTGCAAGTGCAGATGCAGATTGCAGAGATTTTTCCTGCTCTATATTTTATTATTTTGAAATGTTTATTTTTCTGCTTTTGTTGCTGTTTTGTTTGTTTTTCCTCCTTATTTGTTTATTAAATATTTTTAGGCCTTTCAGTTTATATACGGTTTCAAAAGCATACACTTCCAAATCACTACATAATTTCGATGGGCATCTTTTCAATTGATGTGATTCACCAATAAATTGCACATTTATGTCAGGATATAAATGGGGTGGCTGGTGGGGTGGCTGTGTTTTACCCAAGGGTGGCTGGGGCTGGGGCTGGGGCCGGGGCTGGCAGGGTGGCTGGGGCCCGTATTCACATACTAAGTGTAACGCTTAAACTTAGTGTTTACACTAAGTGTTAGCGCTTATAAGCGCTAAGTGTTATTCACATACTTAGTGTTTATTTAAGCGCTTAGCAAACACTAACGCTTAACTTAGCGTTTCAATTTTGTATTCACATACTTAAAATTTAGTGTTTGGCTTAGAATTAAGCGCTTGACCTCGGGAGCTCCCTAAGCGCTAAGCGCTTAGTTAGTGGATGGTGTGGGGAAGGGGTAGGGAGAGTGGGGGAGGTTCTTGGCCGCCATGGGAAGAAAGGGCATGCAATTTACGATATATTAGTGACATTTTCCGACCAATTCGATCCATTTTGCTCGTTTAATCGCCAAAAATAAAAAATGCACTTTGTTGTCCAAATTTGTTTTTTTACATTTTTGAATAGAGCATCTTAATCGAAGTAATTTTTCTTCAAGAAATTCTATTTGAAAATTTATATTTTTCACGATATGCCCCCTGAAACATGTAGAGCTGATTTTGCATTTTTCAGGAATCCACCTGTTGAAAACATTTTTTACAAATGTATAGTTCGAGAAAAATATACATTATTAATAAGGAATAGTAATTTAAATAAATCTATAATCGGATATATAAATACCAAATGGAAATGCCGATAAATAACGAATTCCGGATCCACATCAAGCAGGGAGCGCACTCCAAGCCAAAGCCAAAACTAAGCACAAAAGTTGCTAAACGCTAAGTTTAGTATAACACTAATTTTTAAGCGTTTATTTTGTGAATAACAGTTTAGTACAAATTAAGCGCTAACACTTAGCAAACGCTTAGCGTTAGTATGTGAATAACTCTTAGTATGTGAATTCGGGCCTGGGTTTTACCCACTCCCAAATTTTCGGCCGAATACCGAATAATTAGGAAATCAAGAAAATTCCAAATCACTGACCGTTTAGAATTAGAACTCATTTTATTAAGGGGGCGCTCCGGGAATCGGGGGTTACATCGAAAATTGGCAAAATAATTGGCAAATGTCAAACCTTATTATACATATTTGTACTATGGCACAAAAGAACACTGGAGGTAAAATTTGAAATCACGTGATCATGTCACGTGACTCCCAGAGCACCAAACGTGAGTGAATTTTCGCAAACGATAACTCTGCTG